>JAHVYB010000096.1:88591-180443 GCA_020623695.1 Calonectria henricotiae
GGTAGGCGTGAGGTGGAAGGTGACCACCCATAATGCATGCGGATGTGAAGTGCGGGCCTTCGGCTGTTTGGTCCGCCACGCCCCCTCTATGGAAGGTTGGCTCCTCAAGGGGGGGCCCCGCAAACACGCCGGGGGGGGGCGTACGGACGCCGGTGTTTCCCGGGGGGGGGGGGGGCTTCTGGCTAGGAGAGGACCGCGCTATTGGGTGGGTGGTTTCCCACCGCGCGGGGGCCCCCCCCCCCCCCCCTGGCGGCATCGTGCCCTTTGGGAAAATTTTCCCTGTCTTGAGTACTGGACTCACAGCCGAGAACGAAACAGGGCCAGTGGAACTTTGCATGGTGTGCTCTGCCGGACGGGAGAAACCATCTACTAAGAGAAACCATGGCCGGCTCTCCACCAGCAGGGCCATGCGTCACCATGCGTGTGCCAGAGGGCCCAAATACGCGGGATGTTTGCTGGCCTCCGTTGTTATATAGCGTCCCGTCGTCCCGAACCCGTGAGCCCGGCCCAGATCTCCCCGTAGTTCTCGCTTCAAGCACAGCTCGCCGCACTCCTTGCGTCGCTCCCGACCGCCAAACATGAAGTTCCGACTCCCCATGCGCGCCAACGACAGGCCCGTCGTTGAGGAAACCAAACCTCAAGATGCTGAGACCGTTCTCCCTGACAACAAGGAGAGCCTCCCCGAGGACGTGCAAGACTCGGGCTCCGACAACGATGAAACTGAAACCGAGTACCAGCGCGGTGTCCAGGCCGCCCGTGCCATGACCCAGATCTGGACCAGGAAGCATTTGATCCTCGCCTATATTCTGTGCGTCCATGGATGAGCAAAATGATCTGGCATGACACTGCTAACGTTGAATCTTCCAGAATCTGGCTCGTCTCCTTCGTCCAGGCCTTTTCGTCCGGCATCATCAGCACCATGACCCCGTACGTGACGAGTAGCTTCCAGGCTCACTCCTTGACTGCAACCATGGGCATTGTATCCAGTCTCGTGTCTGGTCTCATCAAGCTCCCCTACGCCAAGCTGATGAACCTCTGGGGTCGTCCCCAGGCTTTCGGTGTCATGATCTTCATCATGACACTCGGACTTGTCATGATGGCTGCCTGCAACACTGTCGAGACGTACGCTGCAGCCCTCGTCTTCTACAACGTCGGTTACACCACTGTTGATTTCACAAACACCATCTTCATTGCCGATACCTCGTCCCTAAAGAGCCGAGCCTTCATGATTGCTTACGCCTCTTCGCCTTACCTCTTCACTGTCTGGGCCTACGGTCCTGCTGCTCAGAACATTCTGGACGGCATCGGTTTCAGATGGGGTCTTGGTCTCTGGGCCATTGTCTACCCGATTGTCTGTGCTCCCCTCTGGGGCCTGTTCTACTACTACCAGAAGAAGGCTGAGAAGATGGGCTTGATGAAAAAGGAGCCAGACAGCGGCCGAACCCTTACCCAGTCCATCGTCCACTGGATCATACAATTCGACTTTGTCGGTATCCTCCTCGTTGCTGGCGGTCTGGCCCTGTTCCTCCTTTCCTTCTCCCTCTACTCTTACCAGCAAAACACCTGGAAGTCTCCCCTGATCATCTGCTTCCTCATCTTCGGCGGACTTTTGGTCATTGCCTTCATCGTCTGGGAAAAGTACTTTGCTCCCGCCACCTTCATCCCCTGGGAGTTGATCGCCAACAGAACCGTCAACTTCACCTATTCCATGGTAGCTACTATTTACACCGCCTGGTACATCTGGGACAACTACTTCTATTCGTTCCTCATTGTCGTTTTTGACGAGAGTGTCACTCACGCTACATACATTACCAACATTTACACCATCGGCTCCTGCTTTATTTCTCTGGTCATGGGGGTCATCATCCGCTTTAATGGTCATCTCAAATGGCAGGCACTCTTCTTTGGTGTTCCTTTGACCATCCTGGGTGTTGGACTCATGATCAACTTCCGCCAGCCCGATTCCCACATTGGATTCATTGTCATGTGCCAAATCTTTATTGCCTTTGGAGGTGGTATTCTAGTCATCTGCGAGCAAATGACTGTCATGGCCGTTTCCAAACAGAAGGATATTGCACCCATCTTGGCCATGGAGAGCATGATTTCCAGCATCGGCGGTGCCATTGGTGACGCCATTGCTGCGGCCATGTGGACTGGTATTTTCCCCAAGAAGCTGATAAAGTACCTGCCAGAGAGCGCCATGTCCAACTTTGACGCCATCTACAGCACTCTCACGGTGCAGTCTGGCTACCCCGTCGGGTCGGAGACCAGAAACGCCATCATCCACTCTTACGCCGATACCCAGCGTCTCATGCTGATCGCCGCCACCTGCCTATACTCCATCGCAATTTTCTCCGTCCTCATGTGGAAGGATATCAACGTGAAGAAGATTGACCAGGTCAAGGGTATAGTTTGGTAATGAAGCATAGAACTATGAAGATTAAGCAGCGGCATTACGGTTCAAAACAGGGTTTGGTTCGTCATGTCTAGAGCGACGTTGCCGGGTCACTGTTGAGTCGAGGCCACTTTCTCAGCTTTACATTCACAGTCATAGCAACAAAATTATATCTATTATATTCTCATACATCTCTTTAATATATTGTATTTCATCTTCGCTTCAACAACTACCACCTCCAGCCCTAAGGCTTTAGAATATTGGCAGCCACAACAATGCCCCTAGCAGTCTTCCCGACCCACTCCTGAGCAGTGGTAAAGTTGCCATTTTCGGCATACTGGATTCCCTCGGTAATTCCGGGGAATGTGACGGCGGCATATCCGGTGTCCAAGCCTGGGGCGTTGACAACATGCCTGTAGAATTCGCGATCAGGGAGACCGCCCTGGGAGGTGAAGCCGCGCTGAAAGTCGCGATACTTGTGGTTCACGACAGTCTTGAGCTTCTCGTCGTTCGTGTCAATGGCGCGGCGTTCAAGGACCTTGACGGCGTCCGCCTTCTCTTTAAAGTACTTAATGGCCTCGTCAAGCTCGGCAAGATCAAGGCCGGCTCCCTCCTCCTTGGAATACTCGGCAAGATCATCGTAGTACGCGCGCAGCTCAACTGCATAGTTCTGGGTATCAATAGGAAGAACATCATCGTTGGCGAGGTGGTAGGCGACAAGGGCGAGGTACTGCCCCTGGGAGGCGTGAACATGGAAGCCTGGGTCACCGAATGTGGACATCCAGTGATACGTGTCATAGTTGGAGTGGTAGTGCCAAATGGGGTCATTGGGGCCCCCAGAGCTACCCGTGTCGAACGAGCTGATGCCTCGGTGCAGGAAGGGCGTGTAGTCAGAGCCAGAGCCAAGGACCTCGACGATGCCTTTTGTGGCCTCCTGCCAGGCTTCAAACAGCGAAATGTTGAAACCGCCGAAATTGGGATGAATAACCTTCTTCATTGTTTCGGTAGCCAGGGTCTGGAGCTCTGGTGTGGTGGCAAGGTTCGGTCGAGGACCACTGACTCCAACATCGATGTTCAGATATGCCACTGCGGTTTCGTTTAGCCAGCCAGTGTAATCCTCAACCCACTCGGTAGATCCGATGATGCCCCATTCCTCGGCGTCCCAGGAACCAATGACAATGTTTCGCTTGGGTTGCCAGCCTGCCTGACGCAGCTTGTTGAGGGCCCTTGTCAACTCAACAACAATGGACGAGCCAGAGTTTGGGTCTCCATTGCCTCCCTATAAATTAAAGTTAGCAGTGGTCTTTGTCGAAACTACCTACATCTAGCCCAACATGAGCCGAGTTGACTTGGGTTTGGTTTACTCACCACCATCCAGGTGTCTCTGTGGTTTCCAATGACAATTGTCTCATCGGGGTTGGTGCCGTTGATCCAACCAATTACGTTTTGAACGGGCTTGATTTGCTCCTCGGAGACCACGTCCAGCGAGAGCTTCACTCCCGGGGCCGGCCCGGTGCTGTAGTCGGCGTTGAGTGCTCCCACCCAAGCGGTGCGGTTGACCTCTTTTGCCGAGACACCATGACCATTCAGAGCCTTCAGCAGAGGCTCGGCGGCAGCGTAGGAGATTGGCACAGCAGGGATTTGAGGGGTGACATCAGAGACTCCGGTACGAGGAACGCCTTCGTGAGATGCGTATCCTGGAGTGGTTGGGTCTCCAGGAGCGGTGGAGAGGAAGAGGGTAGAGCCCTTTTGAACAGCTTTAGGGTGTCTAGCGGGACCGTCTAAGTTAATCCTGTTAGCCTTGATGTTTCTAACGGCTTGGGTTCTAAATCATCTGCTCACCAGGATATGCCTTATAGCCCTTGGCAGTGGTAATGTTGCCATCATCGATGGTATCGGTGAAGATCACGGCCGCAATAGCACCATGGTCTTGAGCATTCTTTACTTTGAGGCCACGGAACAGACCACCATACTTTATGAGAGCAATTTTACCCTTGATTTCAACACCGAGCTTGACCAGTCTCTTGAAGTCGTCGATGGAGCCTCGTCTATTTTATCTGCGTTAGTAGGTCATCATTTACCCAAACGAATGATTTCTTGTTGATTACTCACCCAGCATATACGTATTCAGCTGATGCCTTGCCAGTGGGCGCATAGCCGAGAAAGGTCTGTTGAGATAGCGCATCATATCCTGTGGCATCGTCCTCCTCCAGAACATCCTCTTTGAGGTTGACTTCAGTGGTCTTTCCATCGGCACCTGTGAAGTGAAGAGATTCGTTGACAGGATAACGCAAGTAGACGTGATATTCCTGGAGATGGGACTGGAAGCCATTCTCAGACCAGCGGTCTGCCGTCCACTGGGCCGCCTCTTTGCCGAAACCGGCTAGCTTGTTCTGGTGGCCATAATAGTACGACCACTGGTCGATGGACACATTATCAAAAGCATTAACGAGCAGTGTCTCGTGCTCATTCAGTACAGGAGGCCAATTATCATTTCGCTTAGAGAGCGGCTGACGGTGCGTGTGCCGGCGGACGGGATTGAAGTCACGTTGACAGGCCAATGCGCCGGCGGCGGAGAGGGCAAGACATAGGAGCTGCGGGGAAAGCATCATGATATCTCGGCAGGGCCCTGAACTGCTCCCCGGGTATTCAGCAAGGTGCGGGGAAAAGAGTTTGGTTGACTAAAATGATGGGGAATAGCCGCGGTATAAATAGCTGCAGGCTGCGGTGTTATGTTATCATGATGCCGGGTCATGGTGCTATCATGGTGCTATCATGACGACAAGGCAGCCAAGACAGGCCTCGCTGGAGAGTGGAGAGAGATGCCGCATCGACGGCCATAGAAATCCATTCCGCCTTGGGAGCGAGCTTCCTTTCCTAGGGCTTTAAGCTTACCCTCCCGTAAGCCCGGGGATTCGACATTGAGCGATGCCGTGTCGTCATATCTTGCCGACGCCCAATAAGCCGGTGTGACAGTAGCCCCTTTGGGAAGCTCGACCTTGCTGCTCAGTGTCGTAGACGCATACCAGTTTCTTGGCGGCCGAGCGGGGGGGTGGCATTGTTTTGCGTCACCTGCCTCATTTGTCATGGGCCATCTGTGAGCGACAAAACTATAAAACCATTCTCCGCATGCTCTAAACGAAACTCTGATAAAGGCGCGAGTGAAGATAGGGCCAGGTTTTGCATAATAGGCGAGGTTGGTCCAAGTCAGTGAATAAAACAGAAACATGTTTTTTTTTTCACAACCCGGAGAAAAGTTTTGTGTTTTTTATATAATTATCGACTGGTACAAACATAAAGAGAAGAGGGCGGTCCAACTTTTAGAAATTAGGCTCATTGAGCATTTTATGCATATTAACAATCTTGCCGGTAAGAAGCTGAACATTAAGTAACCAACTATCCCCTGCTCAGGCAACAGAATGATCAAAAAGGCCTAGCAAAAAGCACACCTCCCTCCAACTCATCAATGGACCCATTTTTAATTGGCGAGTGGGGCCATTCCACCTAACCTAGAGTCAACCAAGTTTGGGTTTCTTTACACGGCGAACACCAAAAAGACTTGTCGAAAATGACAACTTGGTGTTGATTTGGGATGACTATCTGAATGGTTAGTATGCCACAATTTTAAGTAAGTAGCCTACATTTTGGTGACTTTGATGTGTGGATAGATGATTGGTTCATTCACCATGTTCTGACTAAACCTCTATATTTGTATTTTCCATTGATTATGACGCCATCATCGCCACTAACCGGACTTTGTAGGCCGCCACAGCGACTATTCGGCCTTTTAGATAATTGAAAAAAATTAGCGCTCTTATAAAAGGTATTCTGGTGAGAGAACAGGAGTTACAGGTCCTGCAAACAGGTGGCCCTCATTACCTTGGGATCTTTTTGACAAAATCGCCGGATTCTGCTTGCGTGTTCCGATAACGGAGCGCTCGGACCTGGAGGAAAAGGGATGAACAGTCCCGAGATGAAGATGAAGAGCAAAACGGACAAGACTCAAACCCATTCTCGGTTGATAAGAATAACACAATTAAAACTATTTTCATTCGTTTTCATTGGACATCTCTGGTTAGCTTGTAGGCATTCACGTGAGAAATTTAGATGTGATGTTACCAAGTTGAGTCAGCAGTTGCTTGGTATTCTCTGCAGACTGCAGCACAGGCGGGAGAACAAAGGGATGATCAAAACATGTCGCCCAGCCAGAACATTCACGGGTGTCCTGGTCTTCTGGTTCTCGTATAATGCAAATTTCTATGAGTCTAGAGACAATGGTTTTCACAATGGTATTGTTTACTTTTTTAATTTTTAATTTTTAATTTTTAGACTGTTGTATCCATCAACTGCTTCGTCGTGTATATCACGCGGCATGGGTTCAAGATGGAACCGCATCAGTGGGTCTCGACCTGGAGCCCGCCACCGCGTGTTCTCGACTCCACAAGGCCACAGATGGATATGGTAAATTTTTTGATGGATTAATTGTCTCGGGCTGAAAGGCTGCTGGTCAATTGACGAGACTGGCTTTGAAAGAGATTCCGGTGTATTTGTTTAATAGACAACTCCAAGACTGGAGACGGATATCGACGTTGCCGTGTGCTGAATCCTGATGGTTGATTGTGGCGTGTGGGGTGCAAGTTGGTGAGGGTGGTGTTTGCTTACAGAGGTTGATTGGTTCTGGACGCTTCGCCATTTGTCACCCGTGTCCACTTGCTCATCTTTTCTGGTCCAGCATCGCGTGCGAGTTTCTTGGATACAGCGCCAACTCAACCGGGACGGGATAGAGGCCGGGACCAGAACCAGAACCAGAACCAGAACCGGAACCAGAACCATGCTGCGTGCCGCCGCGTCCATCCCAAAGCGCCGCTTCGTCGACTCCATTGTCGTCGGAGGCGGCCCTGCTGGCCTCGCCGTTGTGGGCAACATCCTGGACCAACGACCCAATCACCGCCAGCTGTGGGTCGATCCTGCATTCAAGGCTGGCCGCGTGGGTGCTCGTTATCGTGAGGTGCCCAGTAACACCAAGGTTGGCTTGTTCCTCGATTTTGCTACCGCCGTGGCGCCCTTTCGAGCCATCCTCGACAACGCCCGGCAGCCGAATGCAGCCACCGCCCTGCGCCAATTGGCCCAGGATAAGGGCTGCCATCTCGGATATGCCGCCGACATGTGCTTGATGCTCACCGAGGGCGTCTCTCGTCACTTTGATAACGTAGACCAGCATCACGGCAGCGTCACCGCCGCGAGCTTCGACCCGGTATGTTCTGACGCCTAGTTGACCGACCTCTCCCAGTCACGTCCCGAGGCTTACATGTCATGTACCTGTAGCGCACAAATCTTTGGACTGCCACTCTGGATGGCAAGCATCACGTCACAACGCCGCAGCTGGTTCTGTGCACCGGATCCAGCCCAATCACAACCCCGCTGCCTTTCATGAAGACGGCCGGCCAGAACCTCAAGATGCTGCACCTTGATACTGCCCTCACACCATCGCAATTGGCCAAAGAACTCAACCCAGAGGCCGACAACACCATTGCCGTGGTAGGTGCCTCGCATTCCGCTATCCTGGTCCTGATGAACCTTTACAGCCTTGGGGCTTCGACGCACCAGGGTCTGAACATCAAATGGTTCACACGACACAACGACTTGCGCTATGCTGAGTACAAGGATGGTTGGATTCTGTACGACAACACTGGCCTCAAGGGCGCTGCGGCTCAATGGGCCCGCGACAACCTAGAGGACTTTTCCGCCGGCCCAGTCCCCAAGTACATTACAAAACACCTGACGCCCACAGCCCAAGAGGATCGCATCTATCAGGCCGAGCTCCCCAGCTGCACCCACGTTGTCCAAGCAATCGGCTACCAGCGCAACCCCCTCCCCCAGCTTACTCTTGCCGGAAAGGACGATTCTCGGGCCGAGCCGCTGCATGTTGCCTACGATGACTTGACGGGTCGTTTTACGAATTCAAAGGCTCAGGGTAAAACCTATATTCCTGGATTGTTCGGTGCCGGAATCGCTTTCCCAGAGCGGGTGACAGATCCCGCAGGCAACGTTGAGCACGCAGTCGGCTTTTGGAAGTTTATGAGGTTCCTCAAGAAATCAGTCCCCGAATGGGTCGACTCTACAAAAACTCTATAGACAAGCAGCATAGACGAGATACGGCGTATACTAGATTAATGACTAAATTTGCAATCGTTAACCGATTTTGCCCACTGTTTGATTAGATTCTTGCTATCCAGTGAAGTACTGGCTACTTCAGTAGCTGGAATGACTAGCGGGAACACGTCAATGTCTTTGCGACCATTCCCAACTTACCAGCACCGGTCCAATCGCTCTTGGACCTCCGATACATGCTATACGCCACCTCTGCCCACTATCCATAGTTTCTGCTCGCCAAACACAACGCTCACTGCCAGGTTCTCTCCACCTCCAGTACGAATCGTGCCAAGCGTCAGCCCCGTGTTGGGGTCCATCACTTCCACGCCATTTGCATTTCCGGTTGGGAGGTGGACTGGCTTGGGAGCGTTGTTTGGATTTTACGGAGCGTGTTGTTTTTTGTGTCGAGCAGATACTGCCAAGCATGAGTGCCATTGTCCCCGCCGGGCGGGCCCCATTCAACGAAAAATAGTCCCTTCGTCTTGGGGTTGTAGCAAGGGGCCCCATGAGACAGATGGGCCAGGTGTTGGACGTGTTCAACACTTGCATTGGGCCCAATTAGCCCAAGAAACTTGTCATCGTAGGCGATAAAATCAGTGGTGTTCAAGAATTCATTTCTTTATTACACCATGTTAGAATTGGCTGATTGATGAGATGGTTGGAAGCAACAAACGTGGTGGTTAAGGTTGGATCGCTTGTGTTGCCCTCAAATAGCGGATCCAACGCGGAGCGATTGAAAGAAACCTGAAGAACCGCAACATCGGAATTTTCGTATGAAATGTAGGCCCATGTTGAAGGGTTGTTGTTGTTGTTGTTGTTGTTGTTGTTGAAGGATACTAGGAGCTCCTGTAGGTAGGCATTGGCCAAGCATCACCACAGGAGGAATCATTTCAGGCGGGCGTAGACCAATGTGACAAGTTACAAATATGAGTGGTCGATTGCATTCTGAGTTGCAGGCAAGGGTTACGCTAGAAACTCTGTTGGCTATTTAAGAGGTTTCACGATTACACATCAACCGTGAACTGCAGTATTCATGGCGGAGCAGCACAGCGGATGAGTCCGCATTCAAAGGAGCGTTCAATGGTTCATTTCAGGCACAAGCAGGTAACCAGGTCATAAAGAGCTAATAAATATGGGACCACTGCTCGGAAGCCGGGGAAAACCTGCGGGGTACGCGCCGTGGGTGTCCTCGGTTGACTGGGATCGACCGAACTCTGACCCATTTGATGCTGGGGTTGGCTCGTGGTAGTCGCGTGGATACGCGGATCAGACCTCTGGGGTCAGGTTTTCTAGAGAGCTCCGTAAAACTAGCCGTCACTTGCCAACGTATTTAATAGTGTAGAAACGTCGAATGTTCTCAGGAGGTGACGGGAATGGCATGCAAGGGTAGATGGGCGGCGAGTAACGAGTCTCCTACGGTATTTGAATATGGACTCTTTGTGGGCCGATCTTTGGAGATGCCATGGTATAACGCTACTTCTTTATCATCTCCTTTATGCCCCAGACATACTGGCCAAATGTGTATCCGAGATTGATGATAACCTCAATCTACTGGAACATGGCCAGGCAGCGCAATGTGTTGGCGAGGTAGCTAAATCTTACGGAGATGTGACAATTGCGAACACCGCATATATTCGTTCCAACTGGCAAGTTCAGAACAAAACAATGATTTACCCCGGTGGCTACTCCCCCACCAGAGACTTCACGCTTTGATCGGCACAGGAAAGGTGCTCCGGTCCTAGTATGTTTGTTGAAGACCAGGGCGGTCAGATTACCTGATATGCGTATTTTGTTAGGTCTCGTGGAGCTAGTTCTACGAAATAGGTCTAGAGCATGACCGCTGGATCCGCCCTTCGCGGATCTTGATTGTTGGAAGTTTGCAGGAAATCAGGCGCACCAAAAACACATGACTTGGTTCTCCTGCTGAATCAGACTGGCCGTCCCCAGGCCTTACAATACTCGGAATTCTGGGCCTGGTATAGATATCTCATATAAAGTGCATAATTTAAGCCTCGACATCATTCTTCCTTGGTCATTAGACTAAACGAACCTGTTCATATTTTATGCAATCGGTATCATATTTGTACTCTTTCGCCTAATTGATCACGAAAAACATTAAATCAAATATGCCGTAGCTCAAGATTAAATGAACCAGGCTTGCATCCATCATAGCTAGCGTTTTGGTTGAGGAGTCCAATGTTGTGCTCGCGAGGTACTTGAATCATGGCCAACATCCATCACTGTGGCGGCATCGACAATTGTCTTTGCACGGAAAACTTAGCAGGGTCCATGGACCAGCCACCGAACCTGGCGGCCAAGTCTGCCAGTTCTTTGCCGGAATGTACATCGAGATGTGCTAATTATTGCCGTTACAACGCGCCCCAGGCGGCGGCATTGGAGAACAATGTCGAGAGTTGGCGTATAATTGTGACTATATATACCCAAAGAAACTAAGACCGCTTCCTAGACTCGGCGGCTTGGGCAAATTTCCTGAACTAACCCGCGCGCATTGGCCAGCACCATGCCAAGGCTTCGTCCGACCCATTTGAGCGCCTACAGACGAGGTTGCACAGAAGCCCACCCTTAACTTCGCATTGATCTTGCATTTTTAGTAAGTCTGAGCTCAATTACGGCTCTGCAGTGTCTACCATTATTTGCCCACATTGCCTTGTCTAGGATCCACCCCATTAACATGGACCGGGGGTATTTTCGAGTCTTAAATACTAGGGACTTTCTTTACAATGGCGCTACCATGGTTTCTCATGTGAGAATTTGGTTGAGCCAGAAATTTGGTACCGCATGTGATTGCGGCACCAGAGATAGCAGTTTACTGTCAGAGAATGATCCAATTTTGTCACGATTAGATTCGATCAAAGTTACTCGCGAAATTTCGTATGTTGTGGAATATGATGGATATGAAGAAACAAAACTCAGCGAGGCAAAAGCCATGGATCAAAGGAATCGCTGGTCGTATGAATAATCCTTCTATATTGTTCACCCTCATTTACAAGTTTCTGTGGACGTAGGAAGATGAACAAGATCAAAAAAAATATCTGGTTGATTTCAGATATGGAAAATAAATTACGAGGATAAAATAGGAGCTGGATAGTTTGGATTCCGCCTCCGGCTAGATACCAATACATCAATTTATTTCATCATCATAGTGGATTAAAACTCACAAGTGCAGTTCTAGTGACTTTAAGCGTTAAGACTTAGGCTATTAACTTACACACGATATCTCATCGTTTGCAATATGACTACCCTCTATCTTACACGAGCCCAAGCTCAATCACGCTCTCAGCCGACCCAGGGTTAGAATAAATATTCAAAATCTCGAGGCCTGCCTCTGTGGCAATAGCTTGCCATTCCTCTTCAGTACGTTCGCGTGATTCACCCAGGTGTCCCAACATCATCATGTCCATCGCAGTTGCGGGGAAGGAAGGTTTCTCCTGCGAGAGTACAATTTCATTTAATAGCACTCTAGAATATCCAGGGACCAGAGCAGGTTTCAAATTCTTAAGAATTCTAACGCCATTCTCATCGCTCCAGTCATGCAAAATGGAATGGAGGAAATAAGCACGTGCCCCCTTGACAGGCTGGGGCGTGTAAAAGTCGTGCTGGTGAGCTTCAAATCGGGGAGTACCCTCAATACTGGCGATGACTTCAGGCTGATCCTGCAGAATTAGTCTGCCTGGCGCAGACTGATATGTTTCAGCAAACGAAGCAAGATCGTGTCCCCTGCCACCGCCCACATCGACAAGATAGACGTCGCTAATGGTCTGATCGAAGCCTTCAGTGAGGCGCTCGAGATATGGGTAAAATGCCCACCATTCCAGGCCCCCGGCGCGATAGACTGACATGAAAGACGCAAAGTAATCCACAAACGGTGGATTGGCACCCAGCCATTCAAAAAATGGAAGGGAAGATTTGTGGCTGTGCTGGAATGGCCCATCCGTAAGGCCTGGAGGTTTGTAGCCGGCTTGTTCAAAATGTTCCGGAAACTTAATGAATGATGCGGCTGCAGCTCGGTGACAGAACCAAATGCTGTGTTGGTATTTTTGTTCTGCAAAAGCATTGGAGAGAGCCGTGGCCTTCCATCCCTTGGCCTTGGAGAAGGTCACGACCCTGTGCGCAGCAAAGTGCCTCATGAATCGTCCAAGCAGTTGCACATCAATGCCCGTCTTTTCTGAGAGTTCCTCGGTGCCAAGTCCCTCTTCGGCTTCCTTCAGATACTGAAATAGGTTTTTGTTGGCGGCAATCTCCAGAATTCCTGACAACGAGGCCTAGAAAAGGGCGTCAATTAGCCATGAACATGGAAGCAATGGCATCTGACTCACTGTCGCAAAAAACAGTCGCTGGAGAAATTCCGTGGGCGTCTCTAGCTCTGCCAGCAACTCACGGTTCAGCTCAATGAGGGTCTCGCGAGAACCAGTTTCATTGTTTTCGAGGGCTGTTGCGGTAGCCCGCATACGTTCTACGATGTCCGAAGGTGTCATGTTTGCGATTTCCCAAGTTGAGAGGGATGTGGTAGATCCAAGCACGGCCTTGGATGCGGATGCCCCAGTCTTTATCATCTGCCATATCTCTTATTCCCTTCTCTCCCAATGGCCCTTCTAACCTACCAAGGAAATCCCCGGAGCTATTGCTGAGAACCCTGCCAGAACGGCTGACGTACCTGCGTTGTTCACCAACCCTGCTGCAAGATCCCCTCACGCCGGACATCACAGCTGCTCCCTGCGAGAGGGGCCAACGCTCCAGCAACGACATAGTTAATCGTAGGGCGGCGAACGGGTCAACTGCGGGTATGCAAGCAGTAAGCAGGTCAAGTTACCGGGCATTTATTGGGACACGAGTACGGATGTGCCAAAATTTCCCCACGCTTAGGGGCGCGCCATTTTCCTTGCTCCGGAAAATGGTGGGGATCATCGACCCAGTCGCCCGGGCGTAAACTCCAAAAGAGTATCGTGTATTGTATCTCGGTGAGCTGAGCAGGGGAACCATTACCACGTTGTTACTATTCCGGTACCTGTTGCGAGAGCAAGCAACTTATGGAGGACCCAAGGCAGGGGGACAGTTCATCCACTCACCAGATAGTTGGCATCATGTGGTCAACCCCGTCGGCGATTATGCATGAGAAACCCTCTTTCCCTCCCAGCTCACGACTGACACATGCTGCCAAGAGGCACAGAACCATAACCTGCGCCGGAAGAAGCCAAGAAACTCGGACCAGCCAATCACATAGGAGGATGCGAATGGCAATGTATCATCAAAGCATGCTCTGGTTCTCCTAGACCTGAGCTACACATGTATAAGACAGCTGATGAACATGGATACTCTCGGAAATATGCCGGTAATATGGACCATGACGTGACCACGGTACCCACGACCAGCCCCGTGTTCAGGCCCTTCAGGGGGGCTGAAACAATGTGGCAGCCAAACCGAATTGGTGGGAAGATCGATTGCCTCGTGCAGACAAAATAAAAAGGCCAAGCAGTACTGGGCGTTTCCCCTCCGTCCTGATGGTGTATAGGCCTTACAGATTTCACATACGCTAATCAATTTCGAAATATCCCATGCTTGGGTTTTATCACACTGGCCCTAAACTTCACTGCGACAGGAAATCATGTTATGGACTCCTCAGGTGTAAACGATGGCAATCCCGAATCTTCTTGTTTTTGTACATCACGGCACGGGTCTTCGTTATTGCCGCGACGATGGATAAGTCTCTTCTTGCCATGGCACGCGATTTGGCCGGATTTAGACAAGACTTTGGGCATAACCGACAATTATTAGTCTAGTCCTGCCCCCCCCTCCCCCTCCACGCACGATTCGATCTATTCTTTGCCATTCTAATAAGAGTTCCCACGTACTAACCGGCAATAAATAAAGACAGAAAAAGAACGATAAACAATGCAAGGAATGTAGAAAGAGTTTGATCTGCCCTAAATTTGTGGGCGTGGGTCTTTGCTATGATCTTACAAAGGCCAATGTGTGTTGCATCGCCGTCTTGGGTTGTGAGAAGTCAATAAAACTTTAGAGTAATAGGTTTTCCTAGCCAAACTCTTGACTGCATAAGCCATCATATTTACATATTTTCAACAGCACCAAGGTTTCATCGTGATAGTAAGGTTTTGGTGGCATGGTCGCCGATGGCCTCGCTGTATTTAAAGAACAATACTGTCTCCATTGCAGATGCTCCCTGGTTGGCATCTTATACCAATCTGCTACTACAAACATGTCACCTGCCATTGTGCCTGTTATTCCCACCACACAAACCGCCGCTACTGTTCCTAAACTCGGTGGAGGTGTCAAGTTTGTCCATGACTATCCAGTCCCCGAACCAGGTCGTAATGAGGTCTTAGCAAAGGTCCTTTACACGGGCGTTTGCCAGAGCGGTTAGTTAAACGCCAATAGCGAGCAGTTCCTCTCAAGGCCGACCAAGCTGAGACGAAAAGACAGATCTCCATACTCAGGCTGGAACTGCCGCTGGGCCAGATGGAAAGCCTATAACCAAAATCAAGCTTCCGCATGTAGGAGGGCATGAAGGTGTTGGGCGCATCATCGCCCTGGGCCCAGACTGCAGCGACGAGATTAAAATCGGCACCTACGTAGGCATTAGGTTTGCTAGTCGCATTTGCAGGCGGTGCGATTTCTGCCTTGCCGGAAAGGAGCAGCACTGCGTCAAAAGTACCAATCACCTACATCATGAAGACGGAAGCTTCCAAGAGTATATCGCCTTGGATGCGGATTACCTCACCATTCTTCCGGACGATATTGATCCAGTCTCCATGGGCCCAATTCTCTGTGCGGGTTTGACAACGTACAAGGTGAGGTAACATGTTTACTAACATAAGAAACTCACAACTAATTCGGTAACTAGGCTGTAAAGAATGCAAATGTCAAAGCTGGTGATTCTGTTGTTGTTGTCGGCGCAGGAGGCGGCTTGGGACATTTAGCAGGTAAGTATGCAATCAGTAGTATTCAAGGGAAACGAATGGAAATCTAATTGACTTGTTGCATAGTTCAATATGCTCTTGCACAAGGGGCCCTGGTTATCGGCGTAGATGGAGGTGCGACCAAGGGCGAATTCGTCAAGTCGCTTGGTGCTAGCGAATACCTAGACTTTAATACCACTCCAGACATTGTGGAAAGCGTCCACAAAATCACAAACGGAGGAGCCAATGCGGTTATTGTTACCGCAGGGAATGCCAAAGCATTTGCTCACGCTGCGGACATGCTCGGAGTGGGTGGAACGCTTAGTTGCGTGGGAATCCCTCCAGGGCAAGGAACTATCCAAACCCCCATAAGCACCATTGTAATCAAGGGTTTACATATAACAGGAAATCTTGTGGGCTCACTCAAGGAGTGTTTGGAGGCTGTTGAGTTTGTGCGACGCGGAGTTGTCAAACCGAAGATATCAGTGCGCCCATTTACGGACTTGCCTCTCATCTACCAGGAGCTGGAGAATGGGGATATTATGGGACGTATTGTCCTTAAAGTTGCCGATGATGAATAGGTAGAAATACAACAAAAACATGGTACTATTAATCCCCTTTCAAGGAGATAGAAGCGAAACCTTCATGCATCTGAATGTATTTTAAAATACCCACAACTAGTTGAAGGTCTCCAGATTGAGAAGGGAGTGTATGATTATTGATGTGATGGTGTTCATTATGTCCCAGTTCAGGAATAATGATGCTCTGTTCGTTGGTTCCTTCATTCAGAATTACAATTGCCGAGGCCCGATTCACTAAGCTATTCCTTCTAGAATATCCAAGAATGTCATGTTCAATTTAACCTTGCAGTTTCTAATCTGGATCAATAGTTGTGACGGCGTTTGTTGGAAAGACAATTACGCACGTTGGCAACCACTGAATCAGTGGTGCTAACCAGCGGTCCATATGAGAGCTGCCCAACCGCTGATTCGGCGGTCGAATTTTGGAATCATCGTCAGGCTCTCACTAATAAGCAGAGAGATTGAACATAAGATGATAGAGAAATAATAGCGCATGTGGAGCTTGGTATTAAACCAAATCATGAGGGCGCCAAAGTACATTAGAGAGTCATGGTCGAGATATTTCCCGACCGGAGCAAACACATAATTGAAGCAAAGCACTGCGCGCGTGCATGCGCCATGTGGGTAATTTAGTGTCATTTAACCAGTATTAATAAAATGAATCTAGCGCATCGCCTTGTTTTGGGGTTGATGACTGATCTCCAAAAGCATCCCCAACACGACCACTGGCTGGGCTTGAAGTTTTTGATCTTTCTCGAGTCATCGCCGGGCCTGCCATCTCTCCAGGCCTTGCAAAACTCGGAGCAAACATGATGCGAGTCACGGCACCACATCTAACGGATTTATCCGCGCTTCATCCAGATCTGAACCATGGCAAGAAGAATGTAAACCTTGATCTGCGACGCGAAGAAGACCGCGAGAAACTCCAGGGGCTCGTGCTAGACGCTGATGTTTTCGTGCAGGGCTACCGACCTGGTGTATTGGACAAATATGGTTTCGGAGAAAAGGACGTAATTGATTTGGTTAAAAAAAAACCGCGAAAGAGGCATCATGTATTGCGACGAAAATTGCTCCGGATGGCAAGGCCCATGGATGCACTGATCCGGCTGGCAACAGAACAGCGATGCAGTAAGTAACTCTCCAAGCCTGCGATATTTACGCAAAGAACAACGCAGATCCTCTTAAATCAAATCTTTCATAACAAGTCGCCAGTGCTGCGGAGTATCTTATGAATTTGGTCGGGCTATGGGCAAAGACGAGCCAGTCACTCCTGTGTTTCCAAACTCCGATTACTGGCAAGTGGAATTCGCTGTATTTCAATTATTTAATAAAGTTTTCTAACTGATTTTGAACAGTACCGGTGTTGCTGGAATCATGGGCATTATGACGGCATTAATCCGCCGCACTGAAGAAGGCGGCTCTTACTCAGTTGATGTCAGTCCTGCATCTCACCACCACATGGGACTCATTTGATCCTATTTAGCTAACATGGTTGCTCAGGTCGCGCTAAACTACTATTCCCAGTGGTTGGTAAACAGCATTGGCAAGTATCCTGCACATGTTTGGCAGGATGTCTGGAAGCGGAACGGTTCTCCCGTATTCTGCCATTACCACCCCATGCAGCATCTGCTCCCGAATGTGCTCCAGCCTCTGTACAAGTCCGGCGGCCACAGGCTCATTCGTCAGGAATTCTTTGCCCGGGTTCGCGTGAAAAACCTGACAAAGGACATGCTTGTCGTGGCGCCCGTGTTGCAATATCCCGATGGCGAGGTGCAGCCAGGGGTTGACGTTGGCACACGAGGGAATGGCGTGGACCAGCCTCGGTAGCCGAAAGACTTTGGTGTCGAAAAGGTCGAGTAAGTTCAGATCGCCAGACTACCTAGACTGTCTTGTATCTACACAATTCTCTTTGTCTATTTTTTTACGGTGCCAAGAAGGAGGCCGCATCTTAGATATCAGAGGTGAAACGGACTGAATTCATGTCCAAGCCTTCCACCATCTTTGGGAACCAATTCGCTAATTCATCAGTTACTCCCCACCCCTCAAGCCTTGTGAAAGTGGCGTAAAAATCGGGATGGAAGTGAACAGCGGCTTTCTCGTCGGCCTGAAAAAATTGTTTACGCCAAGACCATTGTCAAACTCACAGGTGGTCTCAATAGCCTCAGCCGACGGCTGCTACGTAAGTCAGATGCCCAGAATAGCCGGTATTAGGATTAGGGTAATAGGAAGATGGTCAAGGCCGCAGTCGGCCCCAAAACACCATACTAAATAACACAAGAGCCCGAATTATCTATCTATTGACTACAGGCCCGGCCGGGCCCGGCCAATTGAGCATTAAGGCCAAGTCATGATCATTATAACGATCGAACCTTATAACCTCAAGCCGGCTACCGCGGCCTCCGACAGCTAGCTACAACAGCAGCTATAAGAGACCTAGATAGATCCCTTCCATAGTTACAGAAATCAAGAGCTTCTTAATATATCTAGAATTATAGCTTATGATAATTATGAGCCCAGTTTGCCCCTAGCTAGCCAGACCTTCTTATAACCTCTTTGCAATACCTATTACAATAAATAATATACATACACAGTAGCTATTAATAACAGCTGCCTCCAACAATAGCTATCTAGCTAGACCTTCCTTTCTTCCACTATAGCTATTATATAATAGCCCTAGGTACTATAGAAAGCCCTTCCCAGGTCATTCTTAATAGGCCTAGTAATTAGAAATACTAGATTAAAATCATTAAAAATCTAGCTATTGCAAATAAGGTCTAGATCTATATAGACCTTTTAGTGCTAGCCTAGCCACCGCTTAAAGAGCCGGCTAAGCCCATAGTAGCTAAGGTTAATGCAAAAGCTAAAGATCTAGCTAATCTAGATAATAATAACTATAGCTAGTATAACCAGCTTTACATAAGATACTAGACCTAGCTATAGACCTTTAATAGAAAGCTATTAACTATAGCCACTATCTAAGCCTTTATACAAAAGACTATAGATCAATATAAACCTATAATCCATCAAACCTATAACTTAGGGGCCTAGCTAAGCCTCCTTTAATAGTAGCTATAGCCTAGCTCTCATAATTATAAAGATCAGGTTATAACTACCTATAAAAAGGTCCTTAAAGGGCCTAGCTAGTTAGACCTAAAGGCTTGGATTGACTATTAGCAAATAGCTCTAATCAAGGCCTATAGCCTTAACCTAGGTCAAGTCAATAGCATTAGGCTAACTAGGGTATTCCTAAAAGCTATAGAAACCATAGCCCCTAATTTTACTAGCTATTAGGATAATAGAATTAATAAGCTATCCAATAAGGATCTAACTAGCTAGATAGCCTATATTCCAAATGGCCTAGATATAGCTAATAAATTCGAAAAACGCAGGGTCCTAAAGGCAGCCTTTAAAGGGACCTTTAGGGCTATAACCTTCCAAGGGAAAGATAACTAAGGGAGTTATAATTAGGGTCAGGGTCAAGGCCAGTAGCCCAGATTAGCCCAATATAGCTGCAATAGATAGGGCCTGCCTAGCCCTTATGTCTACAGCAGCCTCTATTACTATATAGAATACCCTTACCTAATTAAAGTAGTCAGACCTACCAACTAGAGCCCTAACTCTAATACTAAACATTAGATCAACCTTCAGCTAGCTAACCCAGCTATTGCAGCCAAGATAAATAAGGTATATAGCTAAGCCCAAAGGAGGGCATAATAAGGCACTTAACCTAGCCTGACCTAAGAGATTAGAGGCATCGGGTTTATAGGAGTTATTGTAACTAGCACAATAGACCTAGCCCAAGAAGGTCAGGCTAGGCAGCCCTAAGCAGAAGGACTAGGTCAATAGTAGCTATAGCCGGAGATACAATAGTCAGTGTTTTCAGTGGCCTGGACCTACCCTCTTAGGGACTCCTTTCTACTTAACTCTGGGTTAGATATACATATCTATAATAGCCTAGCCCGGCTAGATAATTTCTGCCCTAATAGGGAATAAGAGTTTGTCTTTGCAGGAAATAGCCAGCTAGAAATCCTAGGCTATGGTTAGGTTGATCTATAGATAAAAGGAGGGCTATTTAGGCTGCTAGATATAGCCTATATCCCTGACTTCCACATAAGCCTAGTCTCCCTTAACCTCCTTATTTAATGCGGATATAATTGGAACCTAGTTATAGGAGATATTTTCCAAGGTATAGAGGTTATCTTCATAATAAGCCGCCTCTATCTTCAGCAGGTTATTAAGTTCAATAGAGCCAACCTACTAGAGGGACCCTAGCTAAGCCTAGTAGCCGGGCTAGTATTCAAGCCACCTAACAACATAATATAAGGTTAGGAGCCTAGCCCAGTAGCTAGCCTGACCATAAGCCGGGCATATAGCCCGGCTAGCCAATATATATAAGAGGCTACCCAAGCAAGTAGACCTTATATAGCTGCTCTAGCAGCTTTCCTATTATTAAAGGTACTAAGGCTAGCACAAAAGGCTAATATAGATCTTTAGTACTAATGCCTAGGTCACCTAGGAATAGAAGCTCTAGAGAGGCTAGCCCAAGTAACTACTAGAGCTAAGATTATTAAGCCTAGCATAATTAATTATAAAGCCTATTCCCTAGGGAAGGCTAAGAGGATTATATCTAGAAAAGCTCTATAGACCTAGGTAATCTAACCCTTTAAAAGAGTCTTTTTTAACCTATTTAAATTTAAAACTAACTATAATAGTAAGAATAATACCCTACTAATAATTAATTAATTTACTAGCTTTATAACCCTCTTCCTTTTACCTAAGGCTACATAAGAAGAGGTCTTAGAAGCCCTCTAGCTATTTAAAGCCCTACTACTATAATAATTTAATCTATAGGTCTAGGTCTTCTATAGCAATAATAACCAAGCCCTTAAAATAGCCTTCTTTAATTAGATTAGTTAAAGAGGATATTTACACAAACCAATAGCCCCTCACATATCTACTTAAAACAGCCCTAGTAAGTAGGCTAAGGGGATAATAGCCTTAAAAGCCTAAATAATATAAATAGTAACTAACCTTCCAATTAAATATTAGCCTAAGGCTTAGATTACTACTATATGCCTTTAAAATCAATTACCCTAGTAGGCCCGCGATTAGAAGAGCCTATTCTAGCTACTATACTAATAGCTATAAGACTATAATAAGAATACTAGCTACCTTTAATAGCCTAATATATCTTATCTAAGGGCCTATAGCTACTAGGCTTATCTATTAACTATAATTATCCTAAAAGGCACCTAAAAATAGGCTCTTAAGACTATAGCCTATGCCAAAGTTAGCTACCTTATTAGCTATAACTCTAGCAATATATATAGGATCTAGGTACCTAAGAGGTCAAAGGTCCATAGGATCAAAGATATAACCTTCAATAAACATATCTTCTATAATCCTAAGAACTACCCCAGGCCCCTAGCCAAGCCAATTATCTAGCCCCTTTACCTATAGTTTTAGAATATTAACTTAGACAATAACCTAGATATTAAAGAGGCTATGCTAACTATAGTAGGTTAATAGCAGCAGCCGCAGCCGCAGCTATAGCAAGAGGATTTAATAGACTAATAGCTAGCAGACCTACAGCTAGCTCAAGAGGCTACTGCCCTAACCCTCGAAGAACAACACAGCCCTAGCCCTGCCAAGGCTAGCAATAACAAAGAGGTCAGATCATCAATTAAGATAGCTATAAAAGGCATCAGCAACCACAATACCTTCAACAATAACCTTATTACTATAGGGCAGCTCTATCCAACGCCTTATACAACTATATCCAAGAGTAGCAAGTCCAGCAGCCCAGCAGCTAGCCTAGCCAGCAGCCCGGCCACTAGCCCAGCAGATAGACCATACATAGAACAATTAGAAAGCCCGGCACCAGCCTCAATAACCAGGTCGCCGGAGCCAGCAGCTAAAGATAACAATAATAAAAGCAACAGCTACTAACTAAGCTATTACTAATATTATTAACAACAGCAGCAGCCAGATCAATAGCAACTACGCCAATCAGCCCAACTAAACAACCTCACCGCCTTCCACAATAGCTTCCTCCAAGGCCATAAGGGCCACTTTCACCGGCAGGACCTACCGCCAAAGCCTCAGACCTACCAAAAGCTAGCCAAACACCCTATAGAGCACCTATTCAAAGAAGCTACTATTATTAAAGTTAATTAGCTAAATAATAATAAAGCCTTTATCCTAAAGCCCCTAGACTAGCTAGTTAGCTAGGCCTTGCTAATAACCTAGGTCTTTAAATATAAAACCAATAAACACAAGTATATAACCTACTATAAGGCCTAGCTATATATCAAAGGGGACCTTCAACCCCTAGGGTCCAAAGAGACAGCTACAGCAACCTTAGCTAGAAAGTTATTCAGGGCCCTAGCTGCAATAGCTGCCTAATTTAACCTAGAGACTAGGCAGCTAGACACGGTCAATGCCTTCATTAATAGCAAGCTAGATAAAAAGGTATATATTGCCTATCCCAATGGCTTTAAATGCCACAGTTAGTACCTACTACTACTAAAAGCCCTCTACAGGCTACATAGGTCACCCTTACTATAGCAGATTAACCTTACCTAGACCTTTATATAGCTAGGCCTAGAGCCCTATCTTAAAAACCCCTATATCTTTAAAAATAACTAGGTCACAGTCTTCTTCTTTATAAATAACATTATTATCCTATACTAAAAAGAAGACTAGCCTATAGCTAATTAATTAATCAAGGGCTTAAAAGCCTAGTATAAGATAAAGGACCTAGGCAACCTATAATAGTTCCTAGGTATCTAGGTCCTTAGGGACCAGCCCAATAGGAAGCTCTAGCTTTATTAGGATTTATATATTAAAGCTATAGTAGCTAGGTTCTAGCTAGATCAAAGGGGCCAAAGCTATAACTACCCACTTCTAATAATAATAAACCTAGCCTAGAACCCTAGGCAGGCTAGCCACAGCAATATACATCTCTTCCAATAAGAGATTAGCTTAGCTAACTATACCGTAGTTATAACCTAGCCTAATATAGCTATAGCTATCTCTAAGCTATCTAAGCATTTAATTAATCCCTTAGACTAATACCTAAAGGCAATAGCTTAGCTAATTAAATACCTCTACTAAGCCTAATATTTAGCTATCTAATATAATAGCTAATAGCCTAGGCCTAGGACTAGCTAGTTAGATAATTAGGGCAATAGCCCTAGCCTAACCTTTAAGATAACTATTATAGCTAGTATAAGCACTAAGCCTACTAATAATTATAACTACCACATAGCTTTAGATATAGCCTTTGCAGATAACCCTTTAACTAAAAGGTTATCATAGAGATTAATTATTAGCCTATTCAATAGACCAATTAGCTAGAAAGCCAGAAAACAAGAGACTATAACTACCTTATCCACAGAGGCAGAGCTACTAGCTTTTATATATATAGCTAAGGAAGCTATTACAACTAACCATCTTTTCAAATAACTAGACCTTTAATTAGAAGGAAAACTAATTATTAAATATAATAACCAATAAACTATTAGGCTAATTACCTTACAAGTACTAAGGATTAAGACCACCCTTAAGCATATTAATATATATAGCTGCTAGGCCTAGTAAGCCTACCTAGCCAGGTTATTTAAGGTTATATATATACCCATAAGTAAAATGATTACTAATAGTCTAACTAAGCTACTATCAGTATAAAAATTTAATATCTTTATTAAATAACTAGGCCTAACCAATATCAGAGGCCTAGTTAAAATATATAATAATAATAATCTAGATAAATAGGACTATTTAAGCCCTAGCAGCTATTAGCTACTATAGCCCTCTTTAATAAAGGGTATTATAATAGCTTTAATATAAGCTATAATAATAGCCCTAATAACCTAGCTAGGCATATAGCTAGGCAGGCAGCCTATTTCAACCTAGGCTAATAATAGCCTTTTCTTTCTAATTAATACTTATTTTATTATACCTTTAAAAATAGGGGGGTATATTAAACTCATAGGTAATCTTAATAGCCTTAGCCGATGGCTACTACATAAGTCAGATGCCCGGAATAGCCGGTATCAGGATTAGGGTAATAGGAAGATAGTCAAGGCCGTAGTCAGCCCCAAAACACTATACTAAATAACATAAGAGCCCGAATTATCTATCTATTGACTATAGGCCCGGCCGGGCCCGGCCAATTGAGCATCAAGGCCAAGTCGTGATTATTATAACGATCGAACCTTATGACCTCAAGCCGGCTGCCGCGGCCTCCGATAGCTAGCTGCAACAGCAGCTATAAGAGACCTAGATAGATCCCTTCCATAGTTACAGAAATCAAGAGCTTCTCAATGCATCTGGAATCATAGCTTGTGATAACCATCATCTTAATTTATTAATGCAGCAAGTCAATAAGCTCGTGACTTCAATTGGATTATAAAGGTGCTGGGATTTGACCATGTTGGCACGCATGCGGGGCCAGAACAAAAAGTCCACAAAGTAAGGATGCGGCCGTGAAATTTGCTCCAAGACGGGCTTCTGAAATGCCCGGAGACGATAGACGCCCTCTTGGTTTGGGTGCAGCATTCACTTGATAAAATGGTATACGAACCAGCCACCAGCCATGCGCTCTGGATCACGGCATGGCCATTGCTGGGTGGCTTCGGCAATAACGTTGGCAAGGAAATTCTTTTCCGAGCCGTGTATTATCTCAACGGGTGATGGTTTGTCCGGGGATGGATGCACGAGATCGGGGTGGTGCAGCCAGCGGGAGAATTGGTTAGTGACGATTATGTCAACTCGTGAATGGGCTGGTATAACGTTCCACAGTCCCGCACACGCAAGCACCGCGTCGGCATCGGGACGGGACAGGGCTATAGAACATGGCGTCGTTGGGGTGGCGGGTGGAGTGGATTCGGACTTGTCCCTGGAGAGGGTTGCCGTAGACTCGTAGCTGAGACCAGCTCATTGTTTTACATATTTGTGACAGAGACATCCGCGGAGTGGCTGTCTTGTAAAGTCGTGCTTGTGCCGGTGTCGGACGAAAAGACCTCGAGGAGACATTACTGTGAAAGGTCCAACACAGACGATGGCGTCACACACGCATCCCTGTCAGGGTTGAGCGGCTTCGGCGTCTGGCACCACGACATAACCAGGCGACAGACGATGTCTTAGCGTAAGGCCTCACAGCTGATGCGGGAGCGCTGCGGCTCTGCCTCCAGCGTCGCAATCGTTTCTTCGAGGGAGCGGGTTTGCAGCTCACGCTTTGCCCGCATCGTCTGCTGGGTGGCTCGCATCTTCTCCAGCGAGCCCACATGCCTGGTGACGGGTTGGGACACAACCACACGAGTCCCTGGAGGATTGGTGGCTGACGTGTCTCTGCTTTCAGGATCTGGCCGCGACCGGGCTCGGGCCATTTCCGCTGTGGGCTCGGGTGCAGTCGCTGGCGTGCTTTTCGCCGCCAGGTTGGTCAGCCCCCCGACAACTCAACCTCGCCGTAAGTCAACGACACAGAAGAATTGACTTGCCAAATCATTCACGGTCCGTAAAGCGGTTGGTTACTGGGCCATTTCGGCTTTAAAAGCGGAGAGACGAAGACGAGTCAGCGCTTTTGTAACGTCCCGGCTCCACGAACCGGCCCCGCGATATTACGGCTCCTCGGGAGTCCACCAGGGAGCCTCTACCTTGGGAGCTATGATTATTCCTCGGCTGATCCGGATATGGCTAAGCCATTTGCATACGCAATTGTATTGCGGGGTAGGTAAACCTCACAACACTTTGGGACATTCGAGATGGTGTTAAGCTTTCAACGCCTGAAAATATGCATGCACTTCAAGTTTTTTTCTACCGTAAACGAATGCTGTCGACTTTTTATCTTTCTTTCTTTTTTCCTTTCTTCCTTTCTTTGTTATTACACTGGTATGTGCATGCTTCTCAAGAGTTTGGCTTTCATATACTCAGGAATGCGAAGCTGGCCTGTTTACTGCAAGATAAGTTAGATTGAACAATAGCTTGCTGCAATTGAAGAATGCCATGTCCGAGCCCTGTCAGTAAGTAACCCATGCAGCAGAACCAGGATGGGTCAGCAGGGGGGGGGGGGTTGACACTGTGACTGCGTAGGTGTATGCATGGGCCAATCCACGGATGCACGACTTATAAGTAATATCCGTCGTCGTTCCGATAGTGATATATCATTGGGTTTTTAGATACAGTCCTTTTGTTTTAATTGCATTACAATATGACGACGTTAAGTTAATTGACCCCAACGTGCCAACACCAAGCGTGCACGAGGTTTTGGATGTGACGATCCAGACACAACAAGAGTCAAAGGACCAGAACAAAAAGCTTCCTAGCCGCCTGGAATACATCAGAAAGCAAATTTGTTCACAATTTGGGTCTCATATCGCACCAAATAGCCCAATGAAAGTCAGGCAAACCTCATAGGGTTGTTGGGGTGTGCTTCCGAACCCAGTTTCCAGCACCCTGAAGCGACGCGCGGAGATGCTCTGGGCAAAGTAACACAGGAGTTCAGTTCTACTCCTCCTCCTCCTGATTGGAACCATCTATCGTCCCTTTCATTGCACATAAAATGGGCAGATCACCTTGTGGCTTTACACTTTGCATAAGTTCAAGACACGCCAGCCACTTAGAACTGTACTGTCGTGGTGGCTAAACGTACGCAGGAGATCGGGTGGCTTAGGCGTGCAATATCATACATGTACCCCCAAGTTCATATTTCGTAGTTTTTGTCACTGGTTCTTTGAAAAACGTGGGCCGTCAGCTTGGCCGACGGGTAGACGCAGCTTGCTTCTGCAAGGGGCCGCCACTTCGTAGTTGTACTGGGCGAATCATGATTCTCACCACGCACCTCTACATTAAACAAAAGTTAATCCATCCGTGCTGTATATTTAGTCAGCTTTCCATGAAAGCTTTGGCCCTTTGATTTCGTTCATCGGCATCCTAATGCTTGTCTTTGCAAGCTAGTGGCGTTCGAAATGCCGGCAAATCGAATATTCCCACTCTCCTAGAGTTCTCAATACCTTGATCTAACTAACCAGAAAATTTGTTAAAGAATATCAAATAATTTCCATAATAGAGTTTTGGTGGGAAAGAACACGGCCAAGGACAAAACTGGAAGTGAAAGTAAAATAAACCAACAAATTCGCCCTCATATTGGCAATTGAAATATATCACCAAAGTCCTAAATTAAAAAATAATAATAATGATCATAATGAAATAAAAACAAAGATACAGACAGGGGAGAAAAGAAATTTATTGCCTATATTGTAATTGCATGGTCAAGTTTCTTTTAGACAAAGAGGGGAGTGTAAAATGGGCCCAAGGTCATTTAAGAGCATTGATTCAACCACCAGGGAAACATCCATTTACGTCATATAAAGTCCGGGCAGTACCATAAAAAGCGTTAGATTTGATTAGACCAGATACTCCCAAAGTACATTTTAATATTGAAGCTTATTTATATTGGTATTTACGAAGAGATCAACGGAGATATGTAAGATTACGATACCATTCGCCTGACTAGATGCATGCTCTCGTCGCTTTTGATAGCCTCATATACCCTCATAGACTTATTAAGGATAGAATTAGAATTATAAGTTTCCCATTAAAACTGCCCGCCACACTGTAAATGTCTACCGAGATGTTCGGTACCAGTTGGACTGTGAGTCTCCCAGACACTCTCCTACTGTGACGGCTGCAGGAATATCAGCATCGCAACATACCCACGGGGTTGTCTCTCATGAATATAACTCACCTCTTAGTCCGCGCTCCTGGACTAACCTAATCATCTCAGGAACCAAAATGGAGGCTGTAGTCTGGTGAACTTCGTGTGCAAGCGCGATAGTGCCACCTGCATCCAGGTCCTCGGTGAAGATGCCGACACTGTTCTGGATGGTGTTGGGGGTGTTGTTTTCCCAATCCTTGGTATCAATGCTAGAATGGACAATGTGGTATCCCAATTCTGCCATTGTCGACAAAGATGTCTGGCTAGAGCTGAAGAATGGGTGCCTCATGTAGGTTGGGAAGTTGCCAAGGATATCTACCAAGGCGTTCTCAAGCTGAGTCATCTCTGATCGAATCTCTGAGGCGGAGAGTGTTGCTAGATCAGGGTGACTCCATCTAAATGAGCGATGGGCCGCATCAGCATGTGTAATAGCTACACGGGCATTATTTATTGATCAACTTACGTGTGTGAGCCCACTTGATGTCCCTCGGCCACCATACGCTGGACAGTCGATTGGTAGTCATAGATTGAAGCCCAGTTGTTTCCGCAGACGAAGAATGTGGCTTTGATGCCAGCTTCAGCGAGTGTGTCGAGAACCTGGTCGGTATACGCAAACGGGCCATCATCAAAGGTCAATGCCACTGTACCCTCGACATTGCAGGTGGTTATGATGCTTCCAACAGGAATACCTTGCCGCTTCTGGAGGACATTGGCAACTGGTGAGGCCAATGCCCCAGCAATGATAGCACTAAAGGCAAAACGAGCGAACATTATAGTGACTGGAGAGTTCAAATAACCTGATGAAAGAAGCTCTGTGAGAATTGATGCTGGTGGCTACAGTTCAACGAGGTACGTCAATCAGCTATTTATATTAATGACAGCCGCGGGTTCTTAGCGGTTCCGCAGCATCCGTGTTTTAATATCATTTCCTGTTGACACACGTGGCTTGCATATGGCCTCGGTCGAGAATGAAAGGGGTGTTGATTGAAAAGACTACTACACGAGATGCACGTCGGCAGCCATCGAGCCTCACAAACGCACCTGCACAAACCCTGGGTTGCTGACAGCTAGGTGACAATGCATATACACGTGTAGAGGACTGAAATGGAGTCATAACAAGTGGTCTGTAGCAAATGGTTTTCTGAATTGGATGCCACTTCACCACGTTCAAATTTTCGTCGTGCAAACAGGAATCCGATAACCATCGAAACTCACCCCTTTTCGCAGGTAAAAGCAAAAAAAGAAAAAAAAAACTCCCGATACACAGCAGAGCGAAAAGCTTCGGGGTTCCCCAACACGCCAAGACGGCAACGACATCGGGATCGTCGACCGTCTTTTGTGCCAAGATGTGCTAACATGTGCCAAGCTTCGTTCTAAGTAGGCGACGCTCAGCCACATGCACTCCTCTTCGCGGTCAGCCAACCATCTCGCGTGGTAACGATAAGGTTCCTTGTTGTATAGGTTGACAGTAACGTCCGATCAGCATTGGAGCAATGATCAGCTGCTTAATCAATACCTGACGCCCGTATATGTAGGCCGATGGGATAAGCAGGGTGGAGAGCCACGGCATTTGCTCTTTGGCAGTTGGGCAACGGGTGCACACCAACGCTACAGCAGCTCATATTTCAATAGTGTGCTGACCACGGCCGCTAGCAGCGTCACTCAGATCTGTCCTGTGATGTCATGTCATGTCCAGTCATCCCTTCCCTGTGCATCATGCTGTTCGCGGGCTCGCAATTTTTAGACCCCCGACAAAAAGCACATCCCGGGCGGTTCATTTTACCTGATCTCCTCCAGGAAAAACAAGCTTAACGTAGCAAGGTGGAGAGACCTCGCAGCTGTGCATTCAATCTCCACATCTCACATCAGCCTTGATGTAACCATCGGGCGCGGGCTTGGGTTGGGGCTTCAGCTCAGGTGCTAAATTTGTGCTGTGTGACTGCAAATGTGCCGGGACAATCGATGATTGGAACTTGACTTTAGATCGGATGAATATCAACATATTCTAGAAGGTAGGAGGGTTGGCAGGCTCGAGATGGCTCTTTGGCATTCTCATGGATGTGTGTTTCCTTTCTTTTTATTTCCTAATCGGGATGCCTGCCTCTGATGCGTTGGTTTCTCGGGCAGGTAAGCTATTGATATTGAGCTCATGCTCCCCCTGTTGACCGCTGCATGCCGTGTGGGTCGCGTTGCTATGCTAATTCTGTGCAACTGTCCTTGCTTGGCCTGCTCTCAAAGCTCTTGGAATCTGACATGGTGTTTTCGGGTTTTCGGTCAAGACAGGGCAGGGGCCTGCTCACCAATTCAACCATCAAATCCACCACGCTACGTAGCAATGCAATGCACTCCTCCATCACGCAATATCGCAATGCTGACTCCTTGCAGTTGGTGGTGTCAGTATCATTTCACCTGGAAGGGATCAGTTGTCTCCCTTGCAGATATCCCGCTACTAACTAACTAGGTTACCCCGCCCGCTCAGTGCACAACGGCCCATCGGCTAAGTCGTGCATTAGCATTACATCACAATCAGGCCTTATATCCGATAGCTCCAACAAGATACGTTCTCCCTTAATGTTAGTTGCAGCGCACTATGGGTTAACTTGTGTTCATAAAAAGTGAGACATTTATGTAAATATGATAACTCATCGGTACGCACAAATGTGGAGCGTCATGCTTTGTATAAAATACCAAGACCAATTACCATTTGTCATAATCGACTTGACGCAACGGCCCAGGAGATTTCTTGATGGTGAATTAAAAATCTCTCTGGAATATCAAAGTTGACACGAACAACCCTACAACCTTCAAGTGGGTTTCTCTACAAGACGAATTAAAACGGGTGTCCGTTCCAAGTCGTTCGGATACAATTACGACTGTTGCTAATTCCTGGAAATAAAAGGATGCAGATATACACACAAGTACTAATGTCTAGGGGAGGGGGGGGGGTCTTTTGCGCATATGTTTATCGTATTAGATTATATATGTTGTACGGCTCAAGATTCAACTTCACCCTTCGTGTCGGCTTTTGCTATATACGTGGCTATCAGTCTACCAAAGAAAAGCTACTGCCCATTAATAGACAATGGAAATCGTTCATAGTAGACATTGAAACGCAATCATATCTCGGTACACAATACTAGGCTAGAGATGATACAAAGCACACTTTCAGTTGCTAGCTAGGCTGTAGCCTTTAAATTCATAGCATGCTTGCCACTTGGGATTTATTAAAATGGTGCTAACATGAAAATGATGACTGGAAAGCCTGAAATTTGATTAGTAGCATACAGCTGCATCACTCAAAGGAATAATTTACTATTGGCATCGAAGGTTCGCAAAGACCTCAGACATCAGGAAGTATTGACTGGAAGGAAGATGATAGTGAAAAGAGAAAAAAAATTCGATACCAAATCGAGCGGCAGCTTCCTGTTTGTCCAACTTTGTTCACCTACCTTAAAAGTTATCTCTACAATTTCTCATGTGGCGATGTTCCTTTTTATTCATGGCTTGAAAGTTGGGAACAAACCCCGGGGAAGAAATGTTGATATGTTTAAGGCGGTAGTGATTTCTACCTGGTCGTGAAGGTCAATGTTGAATTCGAAGTTGTCCAACCCAAGGTCGGCAATACATCTATCAACTATCATAAGCAACATTTTGAGCTCTATGCTGTGGTGAACACATCGATGCAAAATAGCACCGCTTGCTATTTGATGGGGCTACCTTTATAAAATGTAAAGGTCCGCCGAGTATGTATTTATATAAAGAGTTCATCAAAGTCAAATTTAATTGCGTCTGACATAAACGACAACAACATTCACTGTCCCGAAACCCGTCCCTCTGTATTTCCGTTATTGGATAAATCAGAATTCCAATAATAAACGCAATTTTTAATCTTATCACAATGTTTGTAGTTAAATTCAACCTTGGGAGATTATTAACTGTTGGTATCATATGTCGTCATTAAGCCGCTCACCGTCATTCCCCTAGCTCGCCAATTCGCCTTTACCAACCACATGCTCCGGCTGAAACACTTTGAATTGTTGTTTCACATCCTTTATAATCCTACATATCACTGCCTTATGCACTCCAAAGGTCTATTCGCATACCTTTCTGATTGATATAGTAATGTTTTCACCTTCAAAGGTGTTCTCTCCTCCTTGATCAGTTGCTTTCTTCCTTTCTTGTGTGTACTCTCCGCTTGCGCGTATTGTCGCCTCTCCTCCGTCAGTCTCTTCTCCTCGCAGCGTATCCTCAGTTTTCATCTGACTGCTACTGAAAGTTGTTCTTCCCATCTCTTCGTCATTTGGTCCTCCATCAATATTGGTTTCGGCGATGGTCCATTGGATACCCAACCTGCGTGCCATATCCGTTAGTGTTGATGTGCCCAAAGCAGCACTGCTTTTACGGCGCGAATTGAGCGGGTTTTTCCCCGTGCCACCTTCATCTTGCAACTGGAGCACGCCGCTGTCATTGGTGTTTTCGCCCTTGGTTGTCCATTTGCCGTGTACCTTTTTAAAAAATGGCAGACATACGGGGATACTAATGCACACCATTGTGACACCCATTTCGGCAGCGGACCAAACCGCAGCTCCCACTGTTGCCTCTGTTCCAGATGTTAGCACCAGAGACACGAGTCAAACGCGCAAGGCCAAATCTGGATGCGGCCGCTTACTCAAAAAGTCCGGTGCCCAAAGTTCCCCAATCTCGGTTGTGCGTTTGATGCCACACGCACCAGCACTATTTGGTTGGGTCAGAACCGGACATCTTTCTCTTTGCTCAGAACGGGAGGTTATTACTTACAAGAGACCAAGACTCAGACTGGCCAAAATGAGCGTTTTATCACGAGGGTTCATTTGGATTTTCCAAATAACAATCCACGGGAAAATGGCGAAGAAGAAATCGGCAAACACGCATACAGCTGAATAGATACGTTAGCATCAAACTATCCTTCGCTAACCCCAAGACTTGGTTCACCAATAGTATAAAAAAAAGCTCATGGGGGTGTTTCATTACGCAACCGACGAGGGTCCACTTACATGTCACCGCAAATGCCACAGGAACAAAGTCGATGTTGCATTTTCCTCCCTCGATTTGCTTGTTCCAGAGATATTCGACTGGTTGGCATTGTATCCAATAAACCACCACAACGGCGCAAGATGTGGCAAGCAAGAAAATCAGGACCGCCCAGATCGAATTTCTCTGCCAGGGCTCTTTTATTATGCGCAAAAGAAACAGGCCAAGTGACCATTTTGCGATAACCATTCCGGTTGCAATGAGGTTGATGCCGATTCCCTCGAAAAATAGCGCCCTTGCCTTATCGTCGGGATCATCAATCGGTTCCTGTCCGAATCCATAGTGTGCTGAAATGGTCATTATGACACAGAAAAAGAAAAGGAAGCCCTGAAACTAGTCAGTCTTTCATTGACAGTCAAAGTTTCGAGGGTCCCAGTAGAGGCTAGCTTACGAATGCTACCAAGTAGGCCAGGTCATCGATGCCATAACAATGGATCAGTACGACGCGGGTATAGATGCGCAGGGCGACAAAGGCCAAAACGACCGCTGCAATCATCCACATGACACCAAGGGACCACGGCCCATCGCCCGCTATGGCCATTTTCACAACTGGACCTTATCGGCGAATGTTGTTGCACTAATGCTCGCAATATTATGTCAGGCTTCAGCTCAGCCGACGAACAGCAGCAGTGGAGCCAATCACTTACCAAAATTGGTGAGAGATGATCCAAGCTTTCGGCGGTGTGCTTGTCGACTCCGCAAAGAATGCTTCTCCACGATCTGTGCCGTTGGGTCGGAATCACTAAACTTGGGGAACAACGCGGCAAATTCGACGTCGTTGAACAAAGCGGACCGAACCCACTTAGATATTATGTCTCCTCGTGGCCCATCGCCTAGCTGTTCTGTGACTCATGCACACACAACTTGATGTTTTAGGGCCGATCTGGTTGTTGGCGACGGTTATGATCGATCGATGTTAAGCGGCGAGCCCGAACCAAGCGGAGTGGCCGTGAATTCGGTTTGAAGATAAATCACAATTTAGCTCATTAATCCCTGGTAATGTCCATAACCCTTATATAAAACAACGCTGACCACAATTTACCGAGATGGGTTGCGGTTATGGCTGAAATTTGACAGGGCGAACGGACCGATGCGGTGTCATCCCGACGACAGGAGTGGCTGGGAGACTTGGGAACCAGTTGGTGCAAGCCTCCTGTATGGGATCAAAGCCCCGGTCCAATAGTAACAGATGGTGTAACTAGCGTAAACGCAAGCCTGTGGCCTCTGTGCATAAAATGTCTTGCCTAAGAAGCGACTCCCCATTCAGGAATATTGCTTCTTTTTCCACAACTAAGACGCAACGGGTTGAAAGATCGACAGGTGGCTTTCGGGCCAAGCTTGAAGGGGGGTCGCGTAAGTTGCCGATACGGCGTCATTCACTCGCATCCTCACGATGCTTTTTGGAATCTGGCGGCTGACGGACATGTCACTATTCAGAGCGCCCAATCCGGGACTCTGCTTTCTGGCGGAATCCTAGAAGAAACTATGACCCATGGACCTGGGAAGAAGAGCGCCATGACCGCCATTCGCAAAAAGAAAAAAAGAGGGTTGACACTCGCACATGCAGCGGGAGGCGGGCGGTGAGAAGCCTCCTCGCCAGCGGTCAGTTCAGCCGAAACCACAACGTATCCAAAACAAGACGCCTAGGCGGTTAAGTGACAGCGAGCTTACCGGATCTTGGTATCAAATGTCTAGATGCACAACTTAATTATGTGAAAATGCAACATTGCATCCGAGCTCTCGATTGGCAGGATGGTACGGGGGGGGGGGGTCCATGAAGCTAAGTGGTTATGGTTGAACAAAGGCAACCGTCTTGAACAAAGGCAACCCGTCTTATGCGAGCTGACATCCAAGACCACAAGGTTGAATCGCCGATAGCACACTATCGCGCTTGGTGTGGTGGCTTGGGACCAACTCTGGGGAGCCAAGCAGTTGGGTGGGTGGTCTAAACCAGCATCGATTAGACAGGGCACGCAGCCGCGTCATTCAGTCATCACTCATCTCAGTCGACAACCACTTACAATACGGGTACAGTATCCAAGACTTGTTTCTTGGCACTGATGGAGCTTCTCGGCCGCTCCGGTCCAAGCCACTTCCTTCTTCCATCAGTTTAAAAGCCGGTGCGGGGAACTAGCGCACATCCATAAGCGCACACAGACACCTCACAGCATGGTACAGTAGAAAAAGAAATATGTAGAGGGGCATTCCTCTAGCGGGACGCATTGTCTTTGCATCACATGAAACTGTTCAAGGTGTAAATCATTAGGTGAGGGGTCAACCTTCCGAGTTTTCCGGCGACAACCATTCGTCAGCTTCAACTGATCTGCGCAGGTATATGGCCCCCCGGGAATAATTCGACTTCACAATGGCTTGGCCTCTCCGAGAAAAGAAAAACCAATGAATCATGGTCCCGCCAGATGCGCATTCCAGGGGTGGACGGGTGCCAAAAGGGGCCAGGCGACTGACACATTGATCATCGGTGGTGAGATGGATTATCCCACGATGGTATCCAATTGAGTCACGGCTGTGTGCTCCAAACGTGGCCTGTGTTTCGGAGCATTCCACAGACACTGCAAGAAAGGATCCAACAACTGACCAGTAGATGAAGCTCAATCATGATATGACACCAAAGGCATAAGGATCGGATGTTCAAGATGCGATCGGTTTGGGTGTTGCCTACCCTATGGTAGTTTTTTGACAGCTCATTTGCGGGACATAAACTAACTCTCACGAACTGGTTGTAATAGGAGAAATGAAGTAGAAATTAAATTTAATCGAAAAAAGGCGGCAAGTCATTGGGAATACGTCTGCTTTGTCCAAATTGGCCCCTCTATCAGATTTACTGTCATCGCCTCCAGAATTAGTGTCAAGACATGATGGTCGGGATTGCAGCAGAAACAGCACAGCCGCTGTGGTACATGATAACATCTCACACCCCAACCAGATGCAGTGCAGGTCGGTTTAATGGTGTGTAGAATCCGGGCAACATTTCAATTTGGGTCTAGAAACAAAGAAACGTTCCGGAGAACGCTGGACGGCCTGGGTGAAACCCCGTGTCTCTTGGGGGGCAAGTTCCCGGTCCAGAGACCGGGGTTAGCCTGGTTTGTGGTGTTTGCATGGCCCTGGGCGATCCTAATATCGATTGAGCCACTGCAATAGCCCCTCTTTGCCATAATTGCCTTTCTTGGTTTCTGTTGCCATTTCTCTCGTAGCTGAGAGAGGGTGAGACACGGGAGAGTTACCTTCTCAATAGGGTTGGGCAACAAACTAAGAGGTGGCATTTCTCGCCTTCTAGACGTTGCTGATTAGCATTACTGCGTCTGTTGTGTTTGACTGAGGGGCCGTGCAACAAGAAGTTGGTGGGAGCGTTGATGACAGAACTCGTGGTCGACTGAGTCCAGTTTTGTGGCCGTTGTAGAAGACTCGGATTGCCACCGACAGAGGCCGACACCTTCCTGAGTCGCGCACGTGCGCCGCTGGGGAGTGCCAAGGGTGAAGAGTGTGCTGGGGGGTTCTTGACGTTGACATTACGACATGCAATGGTTGACGAGCTCTTGTGCTACTGATCTGATGGGCATTTTTGTTGTTCCAAGGTAATTCAAACTGATGAGTGTTTTTCCGTCATGGAAATCCCTCTGTACAGGCCCAGACCCAGGCCCAGGTTTGGATTCCTGGGCATCTTTACACGAATTCCTTCATTAGTCATCTCGCGACGCGTCGATGGTAGATTAATGTCTTTGTGAGAGAAGAAGCGAGTTAGCGTTGAATCAATGTGTGGCGCAAGATGTGGCTTTGCGCCCTGTCATCTCGCATCTTCCGTCCCCCTATCCCCTTTCCATCTGTGGCGCAGCAGGCAATCGGCCCCAGAAAAACTTTTCGTTGAAAGCTGGCTTACTTTGCGGACTGGTCGGATCCCCGTTGCTTCGCCATTTCCCTTTGGTGCTTCCCATTCTCGTCATTCTTTTCTCATGTAGTTGGTCAATTTCTCATATTTGTTTCTGTAGTTTCGTCTCATCGCGTCTTGTTGTTTCTTGCCCTCGCCCGGGCGTTGTATAGAATCAAATTATCCCGAGTCGGCCATTTTGCGGCCTCACTCGCTCTGCTGTGCGCTCTCACGAGTCACGACCCGCCTGAGTGAATTGGTTGATATACGCACGCACGCAAGCAAGCACGCACGCACGTATACACAGACACAGACACAGACACATACAGAGAGGAATTGTACACCTCCCGGGCACCAATGGCCCTTCAATTCCATGCCGGGGCCGCCACCGGCCTTCCGCTGCTGGACCCTTGGTCACACGGCGCCGGCGCGATAAGAGACATCTTCTTCCGTTGGTCGGAGCTCGACATCACCCAGATCGGCTCCCTTGTCGCCATTGCCGGCACCGCACCCGCCGCCTGGAGGCTTCTGCACCGCATCTGGGGCGAGGTCTACGGCTGGATCAGACAGTTCTTCCTCGCTTCCGTCACCATTCCGGGCGGCGATCCGCTCAACCGCAGCGTCGTCAAATGGATTCTGGCCAACCGCTCGCGGCACTCGCGCTACTTCACCGGCCGCACCGACCTGGCCCGTTCCAGCACTGACAGGGCCGCTGCTCTCAAGAAGACACGTCACCTGGTACAGTACTGCCCCCATTGGGATTCAAGGTGGCTGTGGCACAGCGGCAACTTCTTCATCGTCACCCGCGCCATTCACAACTTCAGCTCGGCTCTCTCGGATCCGAGCTATGACGGCATCGGGGGCGAGGAGATGACCATCAGCTGCTTTGGCTGGTCCGCAGAGCCCGTCAAGAAGTTCATCGAGGCCTGCCGCGAGTATGCCGACAGGCAGACGCAGTTCTTCGTCATAATCTACGCCCGGGATCGCTACGGCCTTGCCTGGAAGCCAAAGGCCCGCAAACCAATCCGCCAGATCGACACGGTGCATTTTGACAATGGACTCAAGCAGGACCTCCTCGTCGATATCCGGAATTATCTCGACCCCAAGACCCAGATGCGCTATCAGAGCCGTAGCATGCCCTACCGCCGCGGTTATCTCTTCTATGGTCCTCCCGGTACTGGCAAGTCGTCTCTCTCTGTCGCAATTGCCGGCGAGTTTGGTCTCGACTTGTACGAGGTCAAGATTCCCAGTGTCCAGACCGATGCAGACTTGGAGCAAATGTTCCAGGAGATTCCTCCTCGTTGTGTTGTGTTGCTAGAGGATATTGACGCCGTATGGGTTGATCGCTCAAGCATGGACAGGTCTGGGTCTGACACTGGCACCCCACCGACAAGCTGCACCTTGTCCGGGTTGCTGAACGTCCTGGATGGTGTTGGCTCTCAGGAAGGCCGAATCGTCATCATGACGACCAATCACCCGGAAGATCTCGACAGCGCACTGGTCCGCCCTGGCCGCGTTGACATGAAGGTCTTCCTGGGTAACATTAGCCGAAAGTCTGCGGGAGAAATGTTTGTTCGCATGTTCTCCCCTGACCTAGGCTGCACCTCCCACTTAGATATCGATGACATCCGGGAACTCGCGGCCCAGTTTGCCGCAAAGATCCCCGCGGACACATTCACCCCTTCCCTTTTACAGGGATTTTTCCAACTTCATTTAGAAAGTCCTTATGACGCTGTCTCAAGTATAGATGCCTGGGTTGAAAAGGAACTTGCTCGGAAATCCGACAAGGACTTTGAGTTAATAACCCGCAAGAGTAGAGAATAACATGGAATGCACACGGTAGAAAGGGAATGAATGGTCACTAATTGTACAGTAATAAAATTTCAAGGGATCTGGGTTATGTATACTAGAGCGTGCTTTGCACGAGATTTCAAATCTTTTTTTTTCTTGGTTCAAATTGGGTTGTTTTGGGCATCGACGAGCTTTCATTAGTCAACGAATGTACATAATGTCATTGTGTCTCAATAATTGCTAATCAATCGAGGAAGATTACTATACGTAAACCATATACAAAGAATGCAGAGAGAAGTTAATGTTGCATATGGTTATACCATTCCTACTCCTCTTGCCGCATCCATGCTACATGACCTGACCAGAATTGGCATATCATTTGTGATAACCTCGGTCCATCTTAGCTGGTGCTTGCATTCCTATATCGTCTCCAATGCCTGCAAGGCAGCGGGAATGCAACCGAATCCTGTAAATTGATACAATGATAGCAAACAGCCAGAGAAGAACTCCCGATGCTCTGGCACGATGCGCTCAGCCGCACCGATGAAGCAAATCCAAACAAGCGCATGGGCGCCACTGATGTCCAACCCCAGTCTAAGAATCTTCTTTCTCAATTGGTCCACCATGTGGATTGATTCATCTTGGAACATTGAAGATTCGGCACGTCGGCGATACAAGCCGCAGGCGTCCTGCATGGCAGATCGACTAAGACCGAGGTTCTTGTAGTGCTTTGTATCCGGATCAAGGTGTGGATATACCATAAATTCGAAATACTGTGAAGGCATTGTTGCAAGCAATTGATGGCCCTTTGCTTCGTTTGCCAGAGGAATACCAGACAGTTGGAACCTAGTAGTAGCATTAGTCTCGTCGCGTCCAAGACTAGTACGTCATACTAACATCCTTATCTGCTGCCAAAAGAAATCCTGAAGCTCACTCGGTGTTGTAATGGTATTATTTAGTGCCTTAGTAAAGCAATCCAGGATTTCCAAGAGAAAACCATAACTGTTAGCACCGGTTATGGTCTCCTACTAGAAGCACCAAAACCGTCGCTAGGGTGAAGTGGTTAAAGACCTCGCTGTGCTGACATTGGAGAGAATCTCGTCGCAACCTTTCTATAATGGCATGGTGGCCTGCTTCAGCAGTGTGCCGTAGCTCTGGAACCCTTTGTGCCATATGAAAGGTTGCGGCGACCGAGACTGCTCGCCCCAAAACTGCATCCTGGCAAGCGAGTGGTAGGATGACGTCTCGGTAGCCATTACTTTCGGAATCTAGCACAACCATGACTGGAGCGACAAATTCAGAGACTGTGCCACTGTTAATAGCTGTCTTTTGGTATGAGTCTGGAGATCCTTACAGTGGTTGAAGAGCATTCGTGCCTGTGGGCGCAGGAACTCGTTCAGCGCAGGCCGGAGAGGTGGCTGGTTTACTTGGAAAGAGGTCTCTAAAGAATTCCCGGAGTCGATTTTTTCGACCACCAATGGATCATCTTTCATCAGTGAACGCCCAGTATTTGAGGGCTTTGAGCGTGGGCGATACGATGAATTGCGCTTACTTGGGGCGCCCTTCTCGCTGATCCATCGGTAGCTATTTTGAATCCGGTTGAATTGACCGGCGGTGTGATTTGCACTATGATTCGTTTTTATGGATAAAGTCGAAGGAGCTGGCGAAGCCGGTGAATATACCGTGCTACCAATCCCTGGCTTAAGTCCTGGGGCTGGATTTGCAGGCGTCATCTGGCTGCTAAACCGACAGCGAAGGCCCTGCCCAGAGCAGCCAAGGCCATTTCTGAGACACTTGAGACATGTTGGTTCCGCTTTGTCACATTTGAGTCGTCGTTTATAGCATTCATGACAACCTTTTTTTTCTATATTAGGTGGCTTGCGATCCACAGGACAACTAGGGGATTCCTACCATCATCTCGTCGAGCCAAGGATATCGGTAATGCAGTCCAAATTCTCCCTCAAGAGAGCTGGGGTTTTCGAGTTTGCTGGGACACAGTTAAATTGGGCTGGGGCATATGTCCTCTGGTTGTAACCTCCACCCCCTGTGGTGGCTTCTGATCGAAGCGACTGGGTAGTTGTTGCCATAGGGGTGGCCAGAACTTCTCATTGGACTGGCCAGCAATGCTTGTATCGCGAGCAGCCGTCAAGCCGCAGTATCCTGCGCCCACCACAATTACATCGAAATCGAAATCGGAATCAGACAAGTTGGTTGGCGGGCTGATGGTACCAATACATGGGACGCCGGGCTTGAGGTCCTGGGCTTCTGTCCAAGTGAACCGTCCTTTGACGACATTGGGGTGAAATACAATGGCAGATAATTTTACAATCGCTCAGGGAAAATGTAGAGTGGTTAAGAGAAGGACTGACTGACCAAGGTGTAGTAGCGGTGGACACAACGGTTAATTTATCTTATTTTTGAGATCAATCCTATCATACCAGTGATATGCTGCTATGATGCGACTATCTGACCCATTTCCTATCTTGGAATTTTCTCGAGAAAACTCGACTTGGTTATCTCGCCTCGCGCATGATCGAGATACTCGATGCTAGCCAGGCACCCTGGTATTTGCAAACGCGGGGTTGGCCCCTGGGATCCAATCTGAACAATTCAATCCAATCATTGTGCTGTAGATTCTCAGAAAAATTCCGCTTTGGGTTAATCAGTTCCAGTGGGCATGGGTGTGCTTCAGTGTGGGGTAAAGCCAAACACCAGGTTGGCCGGTAAGAGGGTATCTTGATGATGTTGATCTTATAACTTGGGAATGTTGATAACTGCCGCAAGCCGCATTGGAATAGACTCAGATCGCGTGAGATGAGTGCATTGGACGCCATCTCTCGTCATGTGAGCGGCTAGCAGTGTGTGCAGCCTCGGGTCATTCGGCCCAGGTGGCCAAGCAGAAAGCGAGACAGATAGCAGATATCCTGGGCACATCATTATCCTGCAGTTGTTTCCATTTTAGGATTTCAGAAGGTTGGCGTTCTAGGTTTTTCAATGGGCGGGTGTGTGGCGCAACTGATAATCATCGACGTGAAGATACAAACAGTGCCGCAAAGACGTAATTTGTAGAGTATCTGGTGGTTGTCTCAAACTCTAGGGAAACCATTCGCTGACCTCAGTGTTGTGTTTGGTGAAGGACCCCGTTACTCTTTATGGAAATGCGGCTCAAACGGCCTCCCAGTGCCTCCTCCTCAGCTTCCGACCAGACCACCCAGCAACCCAATTAAAGAACTAAAATGACAGACCAGGTGGCAAAATAATAAGAAGAGTATTTACGATTGGTACTTCAACTCTTTGACACGTATTGTAGTCTATATCTGGTTTTGTTGTAACATTTTGCTCCCCCTCTATACGAGCTTCTGAAGCGTGACCTTTGAGTATAGTCTGTTTCACGGACAATGTGGGATTCCCATTCAAGCTATCCTGTGTATAAGGCGGCTTCTTCGATGTAGAGAGGGCTTATTCCCTTATAACCGCCCCCCCTTGGGCACCATCCTCATCCCTTATTTCCAGATCTGGTGTATATTGCGCTGGGAATGTTGACGGGGACACAAACATTTCTCGAGGGCTTTGAGGAAACGTGACTTCGGTCGCACTCGGTAGCTCCGTCTTCGCTATTGTAGTAGAGCTGAGGGGAGAAATCAACGATGATTGAATGCGTTGATCGTGTGTGTATTGCTCGTGGGCATAGTAGGGCATGTGTGGTGTTTGTAGCGAGCCATGCTGATCCCCAGCATGGACCACTTGCGACTGTTTCCAAGCAATAAAGTTTCTCCAGTCTTTAGCAAATGGTCTCCAAATGAAAAACCCAAACAAGGCGATGATGAGGAGGCCCCCGATAGCTGAGCCAACTGCGATACCAGCAATAGTGCCATCACTGAGGCCAGTTTCCGGCCTAGTAACATTGAAATATACAGAATCGGCATTTTCGGATGGACAAGGATCGTCGTAGGTATCCACGGTATAGTAGAACACATAGCTCTCGCCTTTAGGGATTTTCGGTGTAAGGTCCTTCAAGTCGACCTTCCATTCGGTGCTCTTAAAAGTCTTATTGTCTGTGTTTTTTGTCAGCCTTGTAGTCCGAGGTTTCAATACTATACCAGGATAGATTACATCCAAGACTGATGGAATAATCAACAGGGTACTTCATGAGCAGATAAAGGGACGAAAAAGTGTAGTTTGAATCCCATTCAACAGGCATTGTCCCCCCGACCTCCCAGATAGCGTTGCCGCTGTAGTCATCATCTTTCTTTGGTCCAGGGTATTTAAATGATGTTCTGCATTGCGCCAGTCTAAAAAGAGGGGCAGTTAAGAGAAATGGAATTAGAACAGAATGCATTAGGAGTAAGTGCCGTGGGCTACTATTACAGAGTGGTTCGTGAAAGGAGATGAAGACTGAAGAAATGCAAGACGAGCAAGGGCACAGACCCACCCAATACGACCTTAGAGGAGGTCGATCTTTATATATTTCATGCCTATTTTACTAGTGTACGGCTGAGATGAGCCAAACATGAGACAGGCGGCACAACTTGCTTACTGAGACAGGTGCCTCATCATGGCCCCGGGATGTATGTATACATACAGAAGGGCCTGGCCATTGTGTATTGTTTGGCGACACAAGTACCAATGGTGCACTTTGTACATCCACTACGGCCAGTGACGTCCCAATTATGGTGGTTACTGCAGCCAGGACGATACTGGCACCAATCAACGATGCCACATGTTAGTTGTTGGGGTCGGGATTCTCAAATGGCTGAATTGGCCATGGTTATCCTACAACTGCGCGCATCAAGCCATTTGGTGGTTTATCTTGCAAAGGATCCTGGCTGGGTCGGCTTCAGCTCTCAGCCGCGAGGTGCACCCGGATTATTGGGCTAAAGTCTTGACTTTGCAGGGACTCAATTGGCGAGTGCCAAGAGAATAACCGCGAAGCCATTCCGTGACGGCGGAACTATGTACTCTCCAGCGTTCTCAGAAGCGTTGCCAATTTGCGGTGTGCGGCTAGTTACGCCATAGCTGAAACACACATACCTACTAGGGTGCATTATCCAGCGGCAGCGCCGAATTGGTTATTCATGCATGACAAGTGGCACTTGGAAGCCGACCATTTACGACAGCTCGAATGGGGGTCATGTGCCATGGCTGTACAAATGTGCAAATGCATCAGCTTACCTACATGATGTTATTGTTGATTGTCAGGCCTCGGGCCAATATCGTAAGGTGCCAAGCCTGGGCGGATTTTGTAGGACCAGCCGAGCTCTGTGCTAAACCTCTGTTGGTTTCTTAGGCCGGCATCGCCGCTGTGCTTCTTGGTATAAATGAGGGGTAGTGCATATTGTGGCTGCATGAGCTCAGATGCTGATTTGAAATCGCCATTCCTACTGGCCGACAGGCTGAGCATCTTACTCAGTGTCGACTTTGGTGTCTGCTAATCTGGTATCTCAGGAGAATACAGAGCAATATACAGAGCAATCTGTGTGCTTGGGCATGGAGGCTTTTCGAGATTAAGATTATGATTCTCATAATGTGCGGGCACTGGTTCTGCTTGATTTCAGGCAGACGACACCAACATGACGACTCACTATCCCCACGACTTGAAGACTAATAAATCCCGCTAAACGTCTCACCAATCCAAATAAGCTTAGTTTCCACCTGGCATGGTGATATACGTACAGGTAAACGCGTCAGATATGGGAGTGAAGTGCCAGGGTCCGCCCGACAAGGTAGATAGATGTCTGACCAGTGACCACCATGCCGAATGATCCAATGCGCCCCATTGAGCCGCTTTCAGCAGGCTTGGTCAACTTGATTTAATTCACTATCCCGAAGTAATGTTGATATTGTACTAGACTAGAACCATAAGAGATGTGATTACTATTTTTATGAACTGTTTGAATGCCATTTCAGCTCTGCTCGCCTGCTTGTGCATATGGGCTACCCAAATGAATCCTTATTTGCGTCGTATTTTGGGCTATAAATCACCTGATAATCTCAACTGAAAGCAAAACTTCCAGTCATTCATAAGTCGACATGCCCCCAGATGAGCAAGCGACTATGCCAGGCAGTCGTGCCTCTTGCAAACACTGCTGAGAGTAGCAGGTGTATTTCGTCTTGCGTGTATAATGACAGGAGTGTTGCTATTTGGCGTAACAGCTATTGCTAGTTGGCGTAACAATCTCACGTGACTAGAAAATTTCTTTCCAATAATCTCTTTTTTACTCTTTTTCCTTTCTTTATATACAAATTAATATCCTAAATAGGCTAGCCTACTTTTAACAGCAGCTGCAGCCTACCTTCAACAGCGGCCACAACGCATTTAACAGCAACCACAGCGCGTTCAACAGCAGCTACAGCCTACCTTTAACAGCAGCCACAACATATTTAATAGTAGCCATAGGGCGTTCGATAATAGCTACAGCCTGCCTTTAACAGTAGCTATAGGGGTTTATATTATTATGTTGATGAAAGAGATAGGTCAAATTATGGAGCAAATTGCTAAGGGATTAAGTGAACGGAATAATATTGTTCCTGTTTACACGTGACTAGAAAGTGGGTTATTACGCCAAATAGCAACACTCAATAACAGTTAGGCAGAAAAAAAAACTTCCCTCTAGCAAGAACAAAATTTTTAAAAAGTATATATAAACTAAGTAAATAGTTAAATAAAAGTATTAATTAAAACACTATAAAACTCTTTTATATATACCCTATATATAAAAGATACTATAGTAATTTAATAGCTCTTATACCTAGCCTAGGTAAATAAATATTAAGAATATATTATTAAATTATAGGATTATCTAAAGAAAGTATTAATATATATAAATAATAATTTATAAATAATAATTAGAATTATAAATATATAAAATCTTATTATAAAAATACTTATTTTATTTATTAAAATTTAACTTTTTTTAGATATTATTATATTAAATATATTAATAAAATTAATATTAAAAAAAATATAAATAAGGCTAGGGTAAGTATAATATATAATAAAAAATACTTAAGCTTAGATTATTAAAATTATAAATATAATTACTAATATACTTAAAAATATAAACCTTATAATAAAAAAAAAATTTAAAATAGGAAAAGTAATTATAAAAATAGCTAAAGAAATATAAAATATAGAAATAATATATTAAATAGAAAAGTAAGTATATACTATAGTAATAGCTAATAGTATAACTATAGCCTCTACTTATATTATATAAACCATCTAAAGTAATATAAATAAAACCCTATATAAAATTATAATAAATATTAAAAACCCTAGTATAATTATAAACTTAAGATTAAAGAATCCTTATAGCCTTAAAGCCTTTATTAATAATACTACTAAATAAAATAAAAATAAATATCTCTAAAGTATTAAAATAATATTAACTAACTAATTTAAAAATAAAGATCTAAATATTAAAATAGCTATAACTAAAGATAATAATACCCTAAAGGAATTTATAGATAACTAAGAATATAAGATTAGTAATAATACTATAATATATATCCTAATCTTTAGTATCCTTACCTATAAAATCCTAACTAATATAATTAATATAGATAAATTTCTAAAGAATAAAATTACTATCCTTCTAGATAATAAACTATTTATTTCTAATATAAATATTAAATATATTAGATAGCTTACTAAAGCTTCCCCTATTAAAATTATATTATTTATTATTATTAAATTCACTAAAGCTAAGAATACTAACTAAGTTATCTATAAAAAACTAATTTAGCAAAGTAATTACTATAACTATAAAAAATATAATAAATAATACTAACTTAGGTAATACTTTAAATACTATAAATATAGCTATATAGGAACCTAGTGCAAGGTACTAAAAATATATAAATACTATATATAATATTATACTATCTAATTATACCCTAATAAGAGTAAGATAACTAAGAAAAAATATATTATTTACTAAGATAATTATAAAGCTTAGAATAATTAATATAATATTAAAAAATAAGAAATATTTAAGCTTAAAAGAAACTTTTATATATACCTAGCCTTTTACCTAGAAATAAGATAATAATAGTAATATATAGAGATTAATACCTAGGGATATATATAAGTACTTATATAATAATACTAATTAATATTTCTACTAAGCTAAACCTAAATAAAAGAAAAATTAGCTATAAAGAAAAAACAAAAAAAACCAACTATAAAGGAAAGTAACTTATATAATCCCTTAATTAGCTAATAATTACAAATAATAATACTATCTAGATATAAATAGCTTCTAAGGGAAAGAGATCTAAATACACTATAAATACTATAGACACTATAAATATATATTTTTAATAGTATCTATACTATATATAATAAAGAATAATAATACTATATAATAATAAAACTCTAAAAATACTATAATATAATATAAAAAAGTTATAATTAATAATAATAATATTATTTTTATATAATCTAATTACTTATAATTTTAATATACTTATAATATAAAAACTATAAAATAATCTATTCTCTTTAACTATATACTATCTAGCTAAGGCTACCTTCTATCTTTATTACCTAGTAATAATAAAAGAAAGCCTTACTAAGATTTACTTCTTTATAAATAAGAACCTAGATTATATAAAATAGTAATTTAAAGAATATAATAAAGATTTATACTTACTAATAATTATTCTCCTATAGAAAGAAAATAATACCTAAGAAATTATAATATATAATATATATAATCTAAGCTTAATCTATAAAAAGGAAAAGAATATATTATTAATACTAAATAAAATAATAAAATAAATAAAATTATTAAAATAAATTATCTTAGGTAATTTTAATCTATACTACTTAATATAAAATAGTAAAAAAGTAAAAGCTAATTAAGATATAAATAAGCTCTTAGATATTATTAACTCTTATAATCTTATTAATACCCTAAAAATAAGCTTTATAATCTATAAACAAAAAGATATTAAAATAATAATAGACTTATATCTAATAAGCTTTAGTCTATTTAGTAAATTAATTTAAAATAAAATAGATAAAGAATAATACTATAACTTAGATCACTTACCTATTATAATAAAGCTTAATCTATTAATTATATTACTTAAAAAGAAACTAAAAGTTAATTAAAAAAATATTAATAAAAAAATCTTAATTAAAGTAATAATAAAGTACTTTCTATAGCTCTAGAGACTAAGAATAAAGACTATATTAAACTAGTATATATCCAAAATAATAAAGATAGTATTAATAACTATAGAAAAAACTACCCCTAAGAAATAAATTATAACTAAGTCTAGATTAGGATAGAATAAAATATATAAAAAGGCACTAATAAAAGTTAAAAGCCTTTAGTATATTTATAGCTACCTTAATATAAAAATATTATAAGAAATATATAAGGAAGCTAAAAATAGGAAAGGTAGGGTAATTAAGAAAGCTTTAAAGGAGAGATATAAAATAAAGATTAAAATAGCTATAGAGTCTATTTAATTATTATAGAGAATAGCAAAATAGGCAAAAATCAAAAAAAACCAAGCCCTAAATATCATACTAGCTCTTACTAACCTAACTACTATAAAAACTATAACTATATTAAAAAGTAAAGCAAAGCTCTTTAATTAAACCTTCTTCTTATTATTACTAGAAGCTAACCTAAAAGATATTAAGGGAATAATCTATAATAACTAAATATAACTTCTACTAATAATAAAAAACAAAATAAAAGAAGCTATTAAGTAGATAATAGTAAATAAAGCCCTAAAGCTAGATAAAATTAAGAATATAATATTTAAATATTTAATATTATTCCTTATTCTATATATAACTAAGATCTTTAATTAAAGTTTAATCTTAGGATATTACTTCTAATTATATAGGGAATTTATTATAATAATTATTTATAAAATAAGTAAAGATAATTATATAGATCCTAAAGTATATAAGTTTATTATATTATTAAATATAATAAGAAAGATAATAAATATAATTATTATATAAAAATTAAATTATATTACTAAAGAGTTTAACCTCTTTCTAGCTAACTATATAGAGAACTAGAAACTAAGATCTATAAAATATACTATTTACTTTATTATAAATAAGATATATAAGGCATAGAATAAGCTAAGAGGATTAGTTACTAGCCTTCTACTTTTGGATATATTAAGAGCCTTTTATTAATTATAAGCAAACGCACTTTTAATTTCCTAGATATTTAAAATCTAGCCCAGACTACCAATTTTCTATAACTTTTTAGCAACCTTTATACTTACTCTTAGACCTATTTTTATCGCAGTTTTTAATATAGATTATAATACCTATTATCCTTTCTAGCTATTTATTATATTTACTACTATTAATTTCTCTAAGAAAAGCTTTCTTTGCTTTAGTTATCTCCTTAAATACTATTTTATCTAATTTCTTTATAATAATATTAAATTTCTTATATTCTTCTTAGATAAACCCTTTATTATTAGTATTAAGATTATTCTTTTTAAGTATATAGAACTTAAATTTAATAAGTTATATTTTTTAGAATAATTTAAGATTAGTAATAAAGTTTCTAAATAGCCTAAGGAGCCTTTTCTTTCTAAGCTTTAATTTAAAGGTCTTAATAAGATTAGGTAAATATCTAATATAAAGTTTACTATTAATATATTTTAAGGTAAAAGGGTATAATAGATTATAAAGAATATAATATTTAAAATATAGTTTAGATTTAATTATTTTTAATAATATTAGAAATAAGCTAAAATATATTAATTTTAGTATAGTAGGAAAGCTATCTTAAATATTAGATTAGGTCTAATAGAGTTTACTATTTCTAATATTAAAAGGGTATTAAGATTATAATATTAAATAAAGTTAATTGTTCTATTGATTAGGGCGAAAAGAGACTAATACTATAGTTATTTAAATACTAATTATATCTACTCCTAGAATTGCCTAGTTAAGCCTCTTACTTGTATTTTAACTAAATATAAATTAAGAGCCTTTAATAATATATTATATATAAGATTATTTTATAATCTCTATAAAAAGCAAGTTAATAAAAAAATAATTAAATATCTAATTAATTTATTTAGCAAGAGATATATAAAGATCCTAATTAATAGGTATAGATTAGAATATATTAAGTTAATTACTAGTATTTTATAAGGATTACTATACTTATTAATCCTTTACCTTTTCTATAATATAAATCTAATAAATATATATAATAATATTACTAAAAAAATAATAATAATAGGTTTTATTAATAATATAGCTATCCTAGTATATAAGGACTTAATAAAGGAGACCTATAGAAAGCTATAAGTATTACTTAGTAAGGTAAAAAGCTAGGCTACTAAATATGTATTAGTATTTAATATAAAAAAGTTCTAATTAATCTATTTTACTAGGAGAAAGAAGTTTAAGAAGAATAGGCTAATTAAAATACTATAAGAAGAAATAAAGCCTAAGGATATATATAAATATCTTAGAGTAATTATAGATTTAATATTATACTAAGTATTTTATATTAATAAAATATAATATAAGATAATATATAATATTATAGCCCTAAGTTATCTTAGGAGCTTAACTTAGGAAATAGGACTAAAAGAGATATAAAAGATCTATAAAAACGTAATAATCCCTTAGATTATATATATATACTTAGCTTAGTTTAACTTAAGCTTTTAAACTAAAAGCTCTTATTTAATCTATATAAAAAAATTTCTATAATAACTTTAAGTATAAGCTCTAAAGATTATTATAAGGGTATACTAAATAATATTAAAATTAATACTTAAAATTAAGATATATATTATACTAATTAAGTAATAAATATAAAAATATAATATAGAAACTTTTATAAGAATTAGCTATAATAAGATTAAATAAAAAAGAAAAAAACTTAGCTTATAATAATATATATAGAAAAAGATCTAGATAGAGCTAGGTAGCCTAGATATTATAAGCCTTAAACCACTGCTCCTTTTTATAGTATTACCCTAGTAATAAGGCCTAAAGATAATTATTAAATATAATAAAAAATTAATATATAAAAGTTATAATAAAAGTCTAAGAATACTAAATATTATATAAATTTATATAAATAGTAATAATATAAGTAAGGAAATAAGTATAGTTATAGTTTATATTATAAATAAAGCTATTTATATTTGGTTAAAATATAAGTAGGAGGCTTAACCAGGTAATTCTAGGAGTAGATACAATTAGTATTTAAATAACTATAGTATTAATCTCTTTTTACCTTAACCAACAGAATAATCAACTTTATATATTTTATAATCTTAATACCCTTTTAATATTAAAGATAATAAACTCTATTAGACCCATCCTAATATTTAAGATAGCTTTCTACGCCAAAACCAATATATTCCAGCCCACTTCCAATATCATTAAAAATAGCTAAATCTAAACTATATTTTAAACACCATATTCTTCACAATCTATTATACCCTTCCACCTTAAAATACGCCAATAGTAAGCTCTATGCCAAATACCCTCCTAACCTAGTTAAACACTTTAAATAGATCCTCCCTTAATATAGGCTATTTATACTATCTAAGACTAAAATTGCTAATCTTATATTATTTTAAAAGATAAAAATTATTAATTTTAAGCTCTAATTACTCTAAAAGAATAATATTAATATTAATAATAAAGATTTTATTTAAAAGGAGTATATAAAGGTTAATAAAATAATAAATAAATATATTTTAGGTAAATTTAAGGATATAGAGCTAGAAAAAGAGAGGTTCTTAGAAGATATTAATAATAGCTAGTATAATTAGTAGCTAAAAAGGATTATAAATATTATAAGGCTTATTAAGAACCACGATAATAGAAGCAGGGCCAAAAAGAAACACAGAGGTCACTAAAAAGTCATAGAAAATTAGTAGTCTAGGCTAGATTTTAAATATCTAGGAAATCAAAAGTGCGTTTATTCACAATTATTAAATCTGGTTCACAATTAATAAATAAATAAAGCTATAATATAGTAATATATAGGAAATAAAAATATATTAACTATCTATATAATAAAGCTCTAAGGTATTATCTTAGCCTTATAAATAATATAATTAATATAAAATAAAGATAGTAAAAGAGAAAAACTTATTATTTATATAAATAATTAAATAATTATCTATGCCTCTATAATATCTAAGTATAAATTAGGTATATATATCTCATCGTATTTTTATTATATTATAATCCTATAGTAATTTATAGATTTTAGTAAAACCTTCTTTTCTTTATTAGTTCCTTTTTTTTATATTTATTTTATTCTAAATTTAATTATCTATATCAAATTATTAAGCTACTTATTATTACTATTTATATCCTCTATAAATCTCTTTTAAGAATTATTTAAACTAAATATTTTTTTTATAAATAACTAATAATTTAATATTAGCTTTAGTATATCTTATTATTAAATAATAAATTTAATATTATTACTATTAAAGTTTTTTCTCTTAAGTAGCTTATACTTCTAAAAAATAAGCTTAATCTTATTCTTAGGATATATAATATTTTAATATTATAAATAGTAGATTTCCTTATTAAGGTAATATTTATTTACTATAGTAAATTAGATATTAGTAGCCTAGATCTCTTAATATATATATCTATATATAGAGTTAGATTTAGGAGGGGTATTGCCTTTATAAATAAGGTAGTATTAGAATAATATTTTAATTAATATTATTTATAGGTATATTTATAGGTATATTTATAAATATATTAAAATATACTAATTCTAGCTATTAGGAAAACCATCTTTTTATTATATTTTATTTTTATCGGAGAAAGCTTTATAGTTTTTATTTTATATTACCTTTAGGCTTCTAAGGTAATTATAGGCATAAGGGTAATTATACCATAGGATTTGAAAGTCTAAAGGTTTAATATACTTCTTAGTATTACTATCTTATTAAGCTATCCCTCTCCTTAGGGGGATATAAATTACTTTTATACTTTGATTAGGTATATATATTCTTTTATATATAACTAAAGTAATTAATAAGATCTAAGAATATAATTATAATATAAAAATTAGATAAGTATTAGCCTACTAAGAAATATATAGTAATAAAAAAGTAAATATAATAGCAAAAAAAGCAATAAAATAGAGAAAGAAAAAAACCAGCTCCTAGGCTAAAACCCTCCTAAACCTATATACCCTATAAATAATAATTAAAACATAAGCATAAAAAGAAGCAAGGTTCTAATAGAAAGCTAACTAGGAACTTAATATAAAAGAAAAAGTATTATATTAGTATATATAAAGATTAATACTAAAGATTCTTACTCTATATAAGGATCTTACTAAGTCTTAATTAATACTTCTAGTATAACTATCAAGGTATAAAAGTGATTTATATCCCCCTAAGGAGAGGGATAGCTTAATAAAATAATAATACCAAGGAATATATTAAACCTTTAGACTTTTAAATCCTATAGTATAATTACCCTTATGCCTATAATTACCTTAAAAGCCTAAAAACAATATAAAATAAAAACTATAAAGCTTTTTCTAATAAAAATAAAATATAATAAAAAAACAGCTTTCCTAATAGCTAGAATTAATATATTTTAATATACCTATAAATATACTTATAAATAATATTAATTAAAATATTTATATTCTAATATTACCTTATCTATAAAGATAATATCCCTCCTAAATCTAACTTTATATATAGATATATATATTAAGAGATCTAGGCTATTAGTATCTAGCCTAAAAGATTTAATAATAAATTTATCAATAAAATAAAAGATAAATTATACCTAAGTAATAATCTAGCTACTAGGACTAAAATTAAGCTTATTCTATAGGAGCTTAAGCTACTCTAAAGAAAGGATCTTAATTATAATAATATTAATTTTATTAAATAATAATAAAGGCTAATAAAGCTAATATTAAAGTATCTTAATATATAATTTAGAACTAGCCTAAGTTCTTATAAAGAGAGGTTCTTAGAGGATCTAAAAATATATAAAAGTTAGCTTAATAATATAAAACAATATATAAGGAAATAGAGATTCCTAGGCAAAAACAAAGGAACCAAAGAAGGAAGGGAGGTCTGCCTACTAGAATCCACAAATTACTATGGGATTATAATATAACAAAAATACGATAAGTTCTAGTATAACTATATATTAAAGAGAATTAATATTTGCTGCAACAGTTTTTATTATTTGGCTTAATAACCCACTTTTTTAATAAAAGTTTCTCCTATAATAGCTTTTTTTCCCTCTTTTTCTTCCCTTTACACCTAAAATTATATATATAAAAAAGCACTTATAGAAATAGATCTAAATATTATAAAATATTATTTAATTTATTAAATAATTACTCTAAATTAAACTAATACCTTATTAAACCTTACCTTACTATAGCTATAATATATTTATCTTCCTCCAGTATTACTAATATACTATTCCTTAAAGGCATAAGCCTGGCCCAGCCATCGCAGCCTTATCAAGCTCTTATTATATATTATAGTATATTTTCCTATAAATTTAATTACTTTACTAATACTATAATAGTACAAATTAACCTTCTAAGGTCTTTATTAACCTTAATCTCTAATTATAAGAGTATTTATTAGGTACTTAGCCTTATAGCTAGTTAGTAAGTATATAGGCTTAGCTTTACTAGAGGCCTTAGGGTTATATTTATAGTTAGGCTTAGGCTTATGGTTATAGTTATAGTTAGGGTTATTATAAGCCTTTATTACTTAGTGCTATTAGCTTTAAGTTATACTAAGACCTTTTGCTTATTATTAATAGTTTTTTGTGGTTAGCTATAAAGGTCCTTAATAATATTAGGATTATAGATATAAAGAAGTGGCTTCTTGAGGTCCTAGGTTATAGAAATTAGTATATTTTCCTACTAAAATATAAAGATCCCTATTAATAGCTTCTGAAGCTATTATTATAGGTAATAGAGTTCCTTTGAAAGAGGTTATTTAGTCTTTAATTAGTATAGAATTTAGTGACTATATAATAGAGTATACTATTGTATAAAGGAATCACTGTATAGCCTTAAGGTTAGATTTTTATGATTTGTTATATAAATAGTTAGAATATAATAATATTACTTAGTAATAAGGTTAATAGTAATATAGGATATTTATAGGGATAGCTTACTAAGCTATTCCTAGCTTATATACTTAATCTGCTATTTTATTATTTAGCTTAAGTTTTTTTAGGTATAATTATATTCCTTTTTTTTAGTATAGTAAGAAGGGTAATATAAAGGTATAAGAGATTGCTTATACCTATAAGGAGGAAGCTTTTTATATCCTTATATACTATTTCTATTAAGCTATTTATATATTAGCTAAAATTATAATACTTTTAAATAAAGTAATAAGCTTATTATACCTACTAGAGTATATATTCCTTTAAGATATATTTAAGAATATAATTTTAATATTTTTTATGGATAAAAATTATTTTTCTTTAATTAGCCTTAAAATCTTTTTCTTTTTTAGTATAAATTATATATTTTTATACCTTAAATATACCTAAGAGCAAATAATTAATTAGGATTAGCTTTAAAATAAGAATCTTCTTAGCTTTAGCCTAGGCCTTTTTTACTTCTTTTTATACTTAGGCTGCCTTATAAGCATAGCTATTAAATTGTATACTTTCTTTATTATTAGAATTATTATTAGATGTTTTTTTGCCTTTAGGAGCTTTTAGGTTATATTATTAGGAAAAAATCTTAGTTCTAATATTTATATTTATATAATAAATATATAATTATTATTATATTAATTATAAACAAACGCACTTTTAATTTCCTAGATATTTAAAATCTAGCCTAGATTACTAATTTTCTATAACTTTTTAGCAACCTTTATACTTACTCTTAGACCCATTTTTATTACAATTTTTAATATAGATTATAATACTTATTATCCTTTCTAGCTACTTATTATATCTATTACTATTAATTTCTCTAAGAAAAGCTTCCTTTACTTTAATTATCTCCTTAAATACTATTTTATCTAATTTCTTTATAATAATATTAAATTTCTTATATTCTTCTTAGATAAACCTTTTATTATTAATATTAAGATTATTCTTTTTAAGTATATAGAACTTAAATTTAATAAATTATATTTTTTAGAATAATTTAAGGTTAGTAATAAAGATTTTAAATAGCCTAAGGAGCCCTTTCTTTCTAAGCTTTAATTTAAAGGTCTTAATAAGATTAGGCAAATATCTAATATAAAGTTTACTATTAGTATATTTTAAGGTAAAAGGGTATAATAGATTATAAAGAATATAATATTTAAAATATAATTTAAATGTAGCTATTTTTAATAATATTAGAAGTAGGCTAGAATATATTAATCTTAGTATAAAAAGCTATCTTAACTATTAGGTTAGGTCTAATAGAGTTTACTATCTCTAATATTAAAAGGGTATTAAGATTATAATATTAAATAAAGTTAATTATTCTATTAATTAGGGCAAAAAGAGACTAATACTATAGTTATTTAAATACTAATTATATCCACTCCTAGAATTGCCTGGTTAAGCCTCCTGCTTGTATTTTAACTAAATATAAATAGTTATTATTATGTATAAGGAAAGGTTTTTAAGAGTATATTTTTAAGGGCAGACTCCTTGTTAGTAAGGAAAATAGCTAGTGGTAGGATGTAAAGTGTGACTTAGATATAACTAAGTTATTTATAGAGCTAGGAATAGCCTTCTTTGTGCTTATTATTAATAAGGCTAAAGCTGAAATTTGCAATTGATTTTTAATTTATAATACCTATAATTTAGAAGAGATATATATTAAATTAATTAGTTTTATATATATTATTAAGTCTAAGGATTTTAGGAAATTGCTTTTATATCTATTTATATTATAGGTAAGTTTAAAATATTGCTTTAATCTTACTATTATTATTATATTAGACTATATACTAAAGTCCCTCTTTATTAATATACTTAATTTATACTTAAGTAATAGTAAGGCTATAAAGATTCTCCTTTTATAATCTTTAGTAATTATTATAAATATCCTTTAATATAAAATATAATAAAATTATCTTCCTAGCCTAAAGGCTATTAGTAATTTCTTATAGAGGTATAGTAAGGGTATTATTAAAGTAATTATAATAAATCCTATACTATTTTACTATATACTTTTAATATAAAATATATAATAATAAATCTTTAGTAGGTTTATAATTATAATAGCCTTTAATTATATAATAAGTCTAAAGTTTTTATGCTTATTATAAGGTTTTAGTAATAAGTTTAAAGGGGTAATTAGTTTTGTAAGTAGCAACTTTTTATATCTCTATATTAGTGCTTAGCTAATAATTTCCTTAATTATAAATAAGGATATAATAAGTGCAAATTAATAATCTATTAATATTTCTCTTTAAACCTAATCCTCTCTTTATTAAGTATATACTATTATAGCAATAAAATGCTTAGATAAAGAAAAATAATTCCTTAAATAATATAAATTCTAGTAACTTAGGTAGATTAGGAACTAAAGGTATATTTTTAAATAAATTATTAAAATTAATATTAAGTAAAAATATAGTTTATATAGGATATTTAAAGATCTTAAATTAATTAGCTAGGTTATTAAAATTAAATTCTAAGTTATTTATTATATTAAAAATATAAAGTATTAATAATCTAGAATAGGAATTATAAAAGGAGGAAATTATAAATCTAGTGCAATGATTTTTATTAGAATATTATTATTCCGGCCGATATATAATAGAAAAGTGGGTTATTAAGCTAAATAATAATACCTATTACAGTAAATATTAAATCTCATATTAAAAAGATTAGCCTATAAAACTTCCTATACTTAAGAAAAGTCCCTAAGATTAAAAGCCCTTACTATATATATAATAAGGCATATTAAATTATTAGATATATATTTTTATACTATAAATCTTACTAGGATTTAAAGTAAAAAATACTTAAAATATATAAAAATATATAAAAACTTCTTAATATATATAATAAAATCAAATTAATCCTTAAATTTATTAAATTTATATAGATTCTAAGGCCTTAAAAAATTAAAATAATTAAATAATTAAATAAATAAATAAAAATATATATTATAGCTAAATTAATACCTAATTAATAATTATCTAAAGAAATAAGCTATTAATAAATAAACCTTTACTAAGAAAAAATATTATATAAAAAATATAAATAATAAAATATTTTTATAATAAGTAAAAATATTAAATATACTTATTATAAATAAAATAAAAAAGAAAATTACTATTAATAAAAATAGCTAAATTAATATAAATAAAAATTATAATATAAAAAAAAGGATTTTTTTATAATAAATAGCCCTTTTTTTAATAAAAGGGGTAAAGTAGGGTTAATCTGGGAATTACCTGAGGTCCTCTGGCTGTCAGTGGAGCCCTGCCTAACCGGGCATAGCCGCGATGATCACGTGGCTAAAACCGATGTAGGATCCAAATCAATCAATCAATCAATCAGTTGGGCGGAAATGCTCACATGGGTAATAAAGATAGAATATTGACTACAAGCAGATATAAATAGGAATATTCGGTTACGAATGTAGTTATATTAAATAGACCAAACTCCCGGCAATGCAAGCTTTCCCACAACGAGTTTTCGTTGCAGCCAGCCCATAAAATACGCACCCACCGTAATAAATTCTAAAGATAGATCGCCGCCCAGGTCTTCCAAAACAATAAGATCATCCCAGGTATCTGATTCTACGGGTTCAAAGGTTACAGTCTGCATCCTTCCGTTTTCTTCGACTATAAATAGCACCATGCTGTTCTTATAGCTAAAAAGCAGAGGCGCACTTCTTGAAGCTAGTCTGAGATCTTCCCAGTCTTTTGACCAACCCATTCCGTCGTAGTGCAAATGCTTCAACATCCCGTCTGTTCCCAGCCCGACGACATCGCAAACACCATGCGATGGAGAAACCACAGATGACACACTTGGAAAGCTTCCCCCGGGTATCTTCAACTCTGGAAAATCCCGTGAGCTCCATGAAATGTGATACAGCTCTCGGTTTTCTTGTACTCCAAAGAACTCCATTTTGTCGGGCTCGTCCTCAAATGTGAAGAGAGTTGGATCGCCGATAAACTTGCCGTCAAAATCGGTTTCTCCTGCCCAGGCTGGCATTTCCTGGTCAAACGGCCTATGCCAAACCTTTTGTGCATCTTGGTCATACCAAAAGACGTCGTGAATGACGTGTGAATGGCGACATATCACTGCTGGGGCTGAAACCGCGGGCCCGGTATCTCCAGCGTCGCGCAATGGCCCATTCCCTGTAGTATTCCATTCTTGGCTGCTCATCCATGTGTTGTGCCAGATATTGTGGCTTGCATATTCGGTGACGAAAACGTCTATTCTATTGATCTTGGTTCTGCATGCTGCGGCTGGCTGGCAACACCGCGTCCCAACGCGTCCCACCCAGTCGGACCATTTGTCGTCTTGGAAATGACGGCCGAGGAGTTTGTTTGAAGACGAACTGACGACAAATTCAACAAGGCGAGGCCCGCCTTCAACGGGATCCCAGGAGACGGCTGCTGGCTGACTGATCAGCTTCCTTTCGTCTCCACCAAGGTCACTCCAATCGTCACCCCAGCTACTTCCATTACTACTACGTTTCTAGTTGATGCGGTCGTCCGATGTGCGCGCGAAAACGTTGAGTCTATCGTCGAAGCTGGCCGCGGCGAGTATTTGCTAGCATAAATCACCGCCACATAATTCATTACAAATATCAACAGACCTATTGAATCGGCATTAACCATGGCTACTAAATATCTGATAAATAGAAGAATCACGCACAGCGTCGGATTGGCATCGCGTACAACATGGCTTTGATCGAATACTGGCGTGACAAAATTGCCCTCAGTTTTTTGGAGTTTGCTTCTCTCCCACGGGGATCTTTTCTGCTGAATTAGAGTCGTTGAAGATGGTCGATGGTGAGATGTCCGATCCAGTGGGCCCAGAAACAACTTCGAGGGCATCGGAATAAGGAGGAGCCTGCTGAGTAGGCCTTAGATCAGCCATGATAATATACTATCCGCTGTGCTAGGAGGCTTCATATTGCGGAGTAAGCATCTGCGTTAATAAACTCGAAACACGGAAAGAGTTCGTAGGGAAAGGGTGTCCGTCGGGACTTAGCGGGTAGTGATTGATACAAGCCATCGGGTGGGAAATCAACGACATCGACAAAATAGGACAAATTGCCCATCCTTTTTCTAATCTGATCCCGCGTAGCCATAGTCCAGCTATAAAATAATTTCGCTAAAGTTGTTTAGTAATGCAACACTTGTGATCGACATTGGCTGAGCATCGATGGTGGGTGGTTTACCACGGTATCTTATTAGTTTAATGTTTTGGGAGGAATTGATGCTTACTGATATGCATCTCAATTGAATGTCGTGACATCACTTATGAAAGGCGTAGTAAAGTTATGACGCAGGGCTCTCTGTATAGGTCGGGGGCCTGTCGAAATTGGGTCAGCTTATCCCAGATCTTTTCTTGAATAGAAAACCGAAGCCGATAGTATGTATGCGATGATCCTTGAAGAGTTTAGTGGAGAAGACGGTGAAACCAAGTACAGATTTACAACAACTACCCCAAAGAAACACCCGGTGACCCCGTTCTTGTTGACATGAAGCATTTAAACTATAAAACCCTGCTCCTTTTATTATCATCTCGATGCAACCATACAGTAGTTCGCTTTAAATAATCTTATTTGTTAATACATTGCAATATTGCCATCGAAAAGATGTCCAATTGGTCTCGTATTGGTGAGTGAGCTTGAGTTATTCTAGTAAATTACGCCGCCCAAACGGCGCTGCTCATTACCGGTATTTCCAATTTTTGCTTGATGAGATCATTGTGATGGCAGCACATGCAAATGATTTAAAATGTTCTGGCCTTGCCTCTCGCTACGAATTCCTGACGGTTTCGTAAACCTATGTCGTCGGTCATTGTTATGCGATTATTATACCTTTTCTACTTCTTTCTTTTTAACTTTCAATTGGCAGGTCTGCAAATGATGTGGGTTAAATGCGATTCTATTCTGAGGTTCAAGAGTAACGGTATAATTGGTTACTGGCGGCCATCTTTGAATTTTCGCACGGAACGCTGGTGGAAAATCTTTAGCTGTCCATATACACAAAATAAACCTACATTTTTTGGACAATTCTTTGATTATGCGAGTATTAATTCATATCTTGAGCCACGTGTGGCCTGGTATGCAACTGGAGCCCTACCGCACTCAAAGTGATTTGTATTTAGATGTCAATCACTCATGCTTCCCGGTAGTTTTAAATATTGGAAATATGATGCAGTATTTTGACTATTATCCAACGAGATTTAGAGCAACACTCAGTTGCAGCTTCGTATTTAGGTTATGGGCTCGACGAATGGTGTGTTAGTGAACCTACGCACCCTTGTATAATACGAGAAAACGTTGGAGTGGTTTTCTAATTTGCTCTCATGGCGTGTCTTGCGACCAAGACATGCTAATATCCGAGGTTCTTATCGAAGACCCAGATTGTTCACGTCTTTTTTCAACCATATATACAGTTAAATACGATCAAGTCACGAAATTACAATACGTAGTGATAACATAGGTTAAGAGCAAATTAATAGATTTAATTATTAGGAGTTCTTGATGACACTGTTTTTTTTGGTACTCAAATACAGATTATCATCAAAGAAACAAATACATCATATTTCGTCCTGCAAACGATTCATTCGCGACCTAGCCACCACTAGCTTTGGGTGGCAATTATCCTCCAAAAACCATTTCATTTAGTGTAGCTGCAGCTGTTGGGCTTACTGCTCTTGATGACACGGAGGCTAATGGGCTTGCAATTCTTGTTGCCTCCAGGAGTCTGGAACCCGCCGTTCAACCAAACACTGTACCCGCCACTTACAGCACCTGGGCAAGCAACAGAGCCAATGGGATTACTCTTGCCGAAAACTAGATTGTTGTTGCTGTCAATCTTCCAGCCATGGGTCTGCAAGCGGCCGCCAAGTTCACCCTTGGCATCTGCGTATCGAAGAACGCCTTGGCCCATTCCAGAGAGGTCATTGTAGGCCCTTTGAGTGAGAGCCTTGGAGTTGTAAAGGTACAACTCATCGCCCACTAATTGGAGCGTCACAGTGTTGTCAGAAGTAGACTTGCAGGTAGCTTTCTCAGTGGGTAGCTTGAAGTAAAAGCCTCCACGACCGGCCTGGAGAGCTTCAAGATGAACACCAGAACCTTGGCCAATGGCAACAACTTCAAAGGGAGTCGACTTGGGAGATGCCGCAATTACACCGGTGGCGACAAGCGGTGCGAGGAGAGACTTGATCTGCATGATGAAATATTCTTGGTTGGGAAGTAATGGTGTGATGCTTAGATGGAGAGGGAAGTTTTGATATCTGCATGGACTAGAGAATGAGATGTTGTGTTTTTATATTTGCAGAGGTTTTGGTGTCCTCGTATTTTCGATTGAGCGGCTGATCAGGAGCACCATGGCTGAACGCTAAGCCCACGGACATCACATAACGGCTGATGATTGGAGGCGAACAGCAGCCACCTCCAGCTAAGACGGGAATCAACTGCCGTAGATGAGTCTGGCTCGTAAAGAGAGTTGTGTCTCGTCACACAAGTCTAAGACTACGGTCAGCCCCCGGACAATATGAGTCGCCGAGAGTTTGAGACCACGGGCGGACTATTTGCAGCTGAGGAGGCACCTGGATGAGAGCTGGTCCGTGGAACGCCTTCACAACTTTGTCAATAAACAACAAATTCTGGCATGGTCCTACAAATTTAGCCCATCATTGGCTGTCATTCCCCGCAACCTCACTGCCACGAATAGTCCGTCTGACGGGCTGAGACAAATAAGACAATGCTATGAACCAGGGGTTTGGCATTGCTACGGTACGATGCATAAACTAAATCCTTCGATATTTGTTGGACAATTCTCATACACAATTAACCTAATTCCAAACACAAAAAATTAAACCAGGTGGCTGGTATGTGAGTATAGTTTCGTTTGCATCATTTGAATGTGGCTGCTATGATGAATGTATGTGTTGCCATGCGTCTTCCTGAGCATAGTGATGAATTTTTGTACAAGGCTTTCAAGAATAAGCAACCAAAGCCCAAATTGTGCCGATGCCGATCTATGCTGATGTTGGGTGCGGCCTGCCCATCACATTGCGACACCATACCCTACATGGATAGACACGGCCAAAAATTAGCCCGTTCATACACGGGATGGCTTTGTGCCTCCACAAGCCGGCCAATTGAGACTGCTTGACAATGGCGTCTGGTTTGGATCATGTGTTTCTATGGGGAAAGGGCCTCAGCTCGGTCAATTGGCAATGGCATTCATTTCTTTTACGATCGTGGAGTCGGCCCCAAGTTTCCCTGATTCCACGCAGAAATGAGCTAAAATTGGTCCACTGCACCAAATCCCGCGAGACAGAAATTCGGGGGGCGTTGCCGGGTATTGGCTAATTCTAGCGTCTAAACTCAACCAAGACCTGAAATGCATTCCAATCCTCGGTTACTGCACATTTACGTCAATGATCACTTCTTGCTTTTGTAGTCGCTGCTGTTCTATGATCGCTGCCAGCGTTTTGTTTGCCATTATCGATTTGGTGCTTGGCTTGGCATGATGAATTTGTGACGACGTGGCACGTTTTTAGCAAGCACTAAGGAAATGTCTTATGCTGCCCCATTCTTTTCGAATTCTTCGAAGCTTTTGTCACATCAACTAACCTGTGTAGACAGCCCTGGAAGTTAATTATAGTTAGTGAGTGAATTTAACTTGGTCAAAATATCCAATTATTATACATCAATATTTATGAAATAGAGAGTAGGATGCCTCGTGTGAGACATTCGTGATTATACTCCGTTGAGTATTCTATTTCTGCTAGGATTCAGTTGCCTAGTTACATATGTGATTGAAGTAACTTTCATTTCATCACCAAAGAATCAGGTGATAGAAATGGTAGCCTTTACGGATTTGCACTTTGATAAGGAGACCGACCACACGGGATGATATTGACTATTGTGCGCGGCAGTCGGTTCGCCCTCGCTCATTGAAGATAGAGGAGGTAGCGCAAACCTTGCATCTACACCTGATACTAGTATTTTTCCGCCTGATGGGGTATAGCACATCCAAGACTGGGTGGGGGGTAAAAAACAGCTGTTGGCTGATTAGATTAATACTGAAATGGTGGTTTTTATCTATGGCTTGAGGCGAAGCTGCCTTCTTTTGAGATCATAATGAAGTAGGCGGAGAATAATATCAAGTTGATGGTCCTCAATTCCAATACTTGCTAAGGAAGATAAACATCAGGTATGCTGATGCTTTTTCAATGTTCAGCCAAATCAATAAACTTAGAAAAGCAAAATCTAATTATACAGATTATCCCCCACACCAAAGGTCCTGTTGTAATGATTATCGATAGTCTCATTCGGATAAGAACTCATCCGGAAGCCAATGGTTTCGAGGTCGTGCAGCGAATCCGTTGTCAGAGAGTCCGACCAGAAATATATCCTCATCCCTGGGAAAGACTGTTGCAAGGCCAGACAGGGGTTAAATGGCATCTTGAGCTCAGACTCGAGTGTTTTAGTAAATACTGGTAGGGAGGTATTCTGATGGTCTAAGAGGTGCTATGTGTCGACTTATCAAGGCATCGAGGAGGATGAAATCGGCCTTCATTTGGATGAGGCATGACATGACTTTGATGCAGGGGCCAACGATTTCCCAAATATACAAGTTGGGGCGATCTCACCTAGAGCCAAGGGTATAAAACAGCATGTCTAAGGCTTTGGTGCGTCTATGGAGCATCATTGTCCAGGCTGGCGAGAGGTTGTTGCAAAGTATTGAACCGTGAAGCTGCCAGAGTTTGTGCAGGATGTATAGATTACTGACATCCATGTGTGCAGCCCGCATTTCAAGTAAACATCGATTTAGAATCTAGACTAGTGAGAGCAGCGAGAGCGTCGCCCGGCTGAGGAAAACGATGGGCCGCCTTGACCGGGTGCTGGCGGTACCGTTATAACAAGTGGAACTGGCATGGTGGAAAATAAGTGTTGTGCATGGATGTAAATTTGGGAAGCTGGAAGCTCGTAAACACCATTCTCGCTGTTCCCTCTTATGCCCTGAGAGAATTGAATTGGGGGCGAAGAAAAGGACGCTTGTAAGGTTACATTGCTTCTCATTGTCTCTCTGTCCAATTGCTGCAGGCCTTGGCCGGTACTGTAATAGGTTGACAGGACATGGGCCAGCCACCCCAGCGGCCACTGAGGATCATAGTGCGGATTCGACGGTCGCTCATAGCCAGGAAACAAAACGTCCCAGATGGCATACCACCTGTCTTCTTCCGAGGTACCTCTTCTATTATTAATTGAAATTGCTTCAATTTGCGTCTGCGTAGCACATAGAGAGTTCCCAGATGTCCCGGCGCAGTTTTGTTGCCGTACATGGTTATCGTAAGATTCATTGTCGCTAAAAGTTCTGAAGCACAGGGGGCATGAGTAGTGGGCGACATGGCATCTGTGAATGTGTTGTCTAACATCACTGATGCGTTTGAAGAAGCGGGTGGAACATTTCATGTACGAGCCAACATGGAGTTTGAAATATGGACATGCCCAGTCCAATTCATTGCCAGCCTCACGCCGTTTTTTCTTTCCGTCCCTAACCGGGCGCCCCTGATTGTGTTGGTCTTCAGGCGGTTCATGGGGATCTCCGCGCATTCCGGGGGGGCCTGACGGTGGATACCAGGATGATAGTTGGCCTTCTTCGGAGGCCATGTGCCAGTCGCCCGTGTACTGAGATATCCCAGAGGCAGAAGAGGCCGAGACTTGAGCAACCTCTGAGCCGTAGCCGAATGACTCCCCTCGTTCCTGGCCATCCCGACGAAGTCCCAGGGCGCCAACTTGTTCCACTAGTCCATTTACGTGGGCTGCCTGGGTCGCATAAGCTGGATGGAAACGCGGATGGCCGTGGCTAATGCTGCTGCTTCCCTCCCCCCCAAAATGCTCCCTGTCCCACCCATCCCCGGTCTCGCTGGTGGTTAGCGTATTTGAGTGGTTGTGCCCCGAAACAAGGCATAAGCTGGGAGGCCTCACCCAAGCTTTTGCAGACCGATATATGCCCTCGGTGCTGCCTGAGTGGGTTAGACTATACCGTTTGCTTCTGTCGTGTTTTTCCATCCTTTCAATCTTTAGTTGTGCGCCGACGAGTTGGTGATTGAGGTTAGAAACTTTTTCAAGCTTCCAAAGTAACTTTTGTAGATATTTGGAAACTATGCTACAAGAAGGGGGAAGATGGATACATTATAAATTGAGACAAAACGTGGACTCCATCACCACACTTCTGTCTTGACACACAAATCCGCGGGCATGTCTGCAATACGACACAGATTTAACCTATAGCGAACAGCTTAGCCACGTATGGCGTCGCAAACTGGAAATATGCTTCACGGCACTGCTAGTATGAGGCTGTACCGACCAGTTAGGGTGCAGATACCATGGTTGCGACGAACCTGCCCAATAAAAGACTACAATTCGTTTTGAGAATCTTTTCCAATTTGAAATTCCACACCTCGTCGGCAAGGCAGACATGCGCGCTTCTCAGAATTCACGCGCCATAAAAAACACGGACGACTTGTGTCTAGGGCTGTTTGGTGGCTGTTTGGTGGCTTACTTCCAGGGTTCCGGGGTTCCAGGGTTCCAGGCAGGATAGTGCGAGCTTTTTACTACGCTGACACAGAAGTGTGTACACAGTTGTGTGATGAGGATAATGGGGCACCAGAGGGAAATCAGCGGGGAGGTTCGTGCGTTTGGAGTATGCGAGCGAAATGCAGGCATATTCTTTGACGTGCGCTTGATCAATCATTGGTAGTGTATGCTTCACTTTAATCTACATCAAGATGATATAAGTAGCTACTGAGGGATGCCCTCGGTGATTTTAGTCCCCATATCCCAAGGCATAAATATCTCGTTAAATTAATAGCTCGCCTGGACCTCAAGAAACGGTGTTGTGGTGTCTAGATGGAGCGAGCATTTATTGCGCTTGCAAAACAAAACCAATTTACCAATGCAAGTACTTATGGGAAAATGAAGATACGCATCTACGGTACATGTGCAAGGCCCGACGAAAATTTCGTACGCTTTAGCTGCTCCTGGCCACCTTGTACAATTTTTCATTGACGGAGTATTGAAGAAACATGAAAAATACGGCTGTGTCGGCACTTGGCGGAGGATCCAGGATCCCATCCTGGCACCATTGGTTGGTAACTAGATATGTGGTTACTGCATAGCCACTGCAAGGCTTAGAATACCATTATCCTATTGGAAAGTTTAATGTGAGAAACCCAATTCATTTCTCTTTGGCGCACAGCTGCAGGTCTCCTCACATATGTGACACGCTGTGATTGGCAGAATCGATTGCATATTGATATTCAAGTTGCATTTCTATACGCAATTGCGTACAAAATCTCACAGTTGCGTACAAAAAGGAAGACTCATTGCACTACACCGCCCGAAGCACGTCATACCCCGCTTCTCGTATGCCATGGCTGTTTCTGCGCACTTGAATAGGCCGAGTATGCTTGCATCTAAAGCTCCTGGTTGCCTATTTTTCTGGTGGCTTGACCTGCCCAATTGTGACACGTGTATCTGCAAAAGGCAGACGGGTATTGTTGGTATGTGGTGCCGAAGTGAACAAAAATGTCAAACATATACACGTGCCCTTATACTATAAGGCAGCCGTCATATTCTTCAACTTTTATCTTTGCTTCCCCGTTTCGATTCTGCTCTTCTTTCACCTTCAAATTGTATTGACTATTTCTACATGACTCAGTCTCGTGACTAGGTCGGAAAAAACAGAGGCGTTGGCTTATACCACGAAGTCATCTGTATCCTGCTATCAATTAAATACCATGATCAGAAATACTCAAATTCAGTCCAATCCTCTCATGAGGCAAAAGGCTCTCCGTAGGCGCCAGACCACACTCACTCAATGAAGTAGCGCTCCTATCAACAGAAGAATGGCCACCCCAACTTACAACAATGACTATCTCCAACATGCCTTTGCCGATATCATGCACGGGTCCCATCAAATAAGTATAGAGGGGATACTTGAGCAACCCATGCGCGCGGACTGGACCATGGATCAGGGTGAGGAACGCAGGTGGCATTGATCAGCAATTTACTAACAGCAACACAAAACTCAGATGTTGGAAATACTGACATATTCTCGGCTGGGTCCCTACTTAGCCAAGAAATGTCACGTAGGTATCAAAATCTCATGGCATGAGGAACCAACGGCTGACTCTTCATAACATAGCATGCCCAAGTATGACGGCTTGCGATAGCTCGCCTGCTCTTCTCGAGCCGAATGACTTCACTGGTAGCATTGATCCTGCGCAATTGTCTAGTTGTTGGTGCCAAAATGGTGCGAATCACTACAAAGACAATATAAATGATCTCAAGGGCACAAATATAGAGCTTGTGGGTGATACACTTGGGATTGGCGCCTGGCAACACACCGCTATGCCTGACTTGTCATCCCATACAGCTAACTATCACACTCCAGCACCACCTCATCAGTATGATTTCTTTCCACCTGATGTGGAAATGTTTGGTAATTGCCACCCACCAGTCCAGACATATCCCGAGCATCACAAACCAGAACTACTGCCACTCCCGCCTGCTAAACTGGATATTCATAAGGAACGCACAATGAACAACGGTGGCACTTCTTCACCGAAACAGCGCACGAGAGTTGTTCAATCTCACTCGTTACAAATCCTTGCCTGTCCATTTTACAAATTCGATCCCCATAAATACCATGGTTGTTCAAGATACGAGCTCCGTCGGGTTAAAGATGTTAAACAACACATCAAAAGGAAACACACGAGTATTACTCAAGATATTTCATGTCCTCGATGTCGCCGAGACGTCTTCACGGCTAGGTGTGCAGGCGAACCCTTATCCAAAGGCCATTTCCATGATGGCCACGGTTACAAAATACATGTTGTATTGGAGGAACAGTTAGATGAGGCAAATAATGGCCTTGGTGAATGCAGAGAAGCGGAGGAGAAGTGGTTCAAACTCTGGGATATCATATTTCCAACAGAGACCCGCCCGAGTTCCTGCTTCATGGGGAATTGCCTGGAAGAAACAATCCCTCTTTTGGAAAGGTTCTGGGTTGATAAGGGATCCAAAGTCATTTCGGATATTACAAATGACGGTGCTTTTAAGACTTTAGATCCCAGTCTTGTTAATGACCTAGCCAAAACTATTCTTACTCGGCTCCAAGCTGAGATTTCTTGCACGGCTTCTACAGCTTGTTCGAAAGGACACCTCGTTTCCGACAATGGCTCTTGACGTACGAAAACAGCAGGTATTTATGTTGAAAGGCAATCTGAATTGCCATCAGATACACCAACCGTCGATGGAATCTCACCTATGGGAATTGAAATGTCAATTTTCTTGGATTTGCTAGAGGCTGATTGACGTTCAACCAAGAAAACATCCTCTTCAACCCACGGCCTTGGCTCTTTTTAAACTCTACCGGTATGATCTGATGAGTTTAGATACCAAGATTTGTAACTATTTCAAGTAATGACGATCCAAATCGAGAAAGGGAAAACATGGTTGACTAAACAGTTAGTGCAGTGGACAAATTGACAATCAGATGTTGTAAGAAGACGGTCAGCCTACGATATGCCAGTTCATCCTTCAATAGAATGGGGTCAGCAGCAGTTAATTTGTGATTGTAGTATGGAAGGATATGATTATCCATCAGCCAATTCAAAATGCATTCTATTTGTCCTCATTGTAGTACTTAATTCTTGGCCATGGAGCGTTTTTTCGATTCCCGTGGGATGCTTGGCTTCCCCATTGTGCCATAAATACTCTACTCTTGAGATGATGTAGGTCTTATCGGTTATTTTGCTGTTTTTCAACCACACACTGCTCGGCTTACATCGACGATATCCTTATTAGACGTGACGGAGTAGGATTCTTGCTACTTGGTTCATCATCCGAGCACCACTCAATGGCATTGTGTCATATTGATTAAAAGTGTAGGTGATTAAACTTACTACTTCATGAGTATTCAATTGGCATGCACTCTCATTTCAACGTATCCAAAGTAAATGGCGATGTTTGTAATCCATAACATCATTGAACGGCGTCGAACGGCTTTGAAGCACAACTCCACTATCGGTGACGTCTTATCTCTCAATGACAGTAATGCTATAAAGTATGACACCCCAGCACAACTTTGGTTAACGTCACTGAACTTCGATGAGTCTAATCTATGAGCTGTACCGAGACTACAAGCAGATCTTGCCTTATGTTGATAATCAAAGACGTCACCCTGATGCAGAACAACCTCACAGATCTAACATCCGGGATCATCTTGGTATTTTATTCAAGCGCTATAGCGACATGGCCTACTTATATAGACCTACTCGGCAAGCTATGACCGTGGTGTCCCGGGCGAGTGCTATTCAACCATCACAAAAGGGCGGGTAATCCAATACATAACTGTTAATACAGACGATGATACTACCATGACCACATCGACGACCATGAATGAAAAATCAATGATATGGGGGGTTCATTTTAATGGCTGGCTATTTCCAGGATTATCAACGTCAGAGGACTCAACAACAGCCGTGGAAACTGCAACTGGATCTACTTCAACATCCGACGCCAGATCAACGGGATCTACAGGCCTCTCTACAGACGCAAAAGCGGGAATCGGTAGTGGTGTTGGTGTCGGCGTGCTCGGCCTCGCAGCAGTAGTTGCGACCCTACTATTTTGACGGCGGAGGGGCAAAAGGGAACTGGTACCACAGTCCGATGCTCAGTCCCCACCGCCTGGAATCGACGGCCGCGATGCTGTACCAGCATATAAGAATACTCCCCAACTCCCCTCTGAGGTATTTGGAAGCTTTCCAAAGAATAATGCGCGTGCAGAACTGGCGGAGACGAGGAAACCAATTGAGCTTCCTTAACGTAGCTACAGCAAAATTCAGCATCATTAGCGAATCGGTGTCGTGATATTTCATTTGACTGTGGAAGTTCATTGTGCACTTACTTTCATCTAATTCACATTTAAACCATCATTGCACACAACTCGTCTCGTGCTATTAAGAACTTACCTTTCGTGGTAAGATTTATATCTTAACTCCACTCAAGAAATGACTTTCGTCCTCTTTCTTTTTTTCTTTCAATAATTTTGAAACAGCAATTTCTAAAGACATTAATTGTTCAAAATTTGATTTCCTAGTATCACGCCACTACCACGAATCTAGGACGTTTTTTTAGTCAGGTCGAGCGTCGGCCCAAAAAACGTAGATCGTATTTCAAAATATGATTGCCGAGGTCAGTAGGACAGTAATTTTGTGCAATTCACTAAAACTATTAGGTTCAAGCATCTCAGCGTCGCCAAGAGCTATTTATCCACAGGTGGTATAAACAGCTGAAAAGTTGAGAAGCATTTCAAGCTTCAGCTTCAAAAACCATCAACCATTCAAACACAGCGAAAATAACTGCCTACGCGTTAAATCTCATTAAATAAAATCACCGCTGACTAAGCGGTAAACTGTGAGAAATGCCTGTTCATCCGTTCTCAGCCCCGATTTTAACCTTCGGCCACGAGGCTCGCAAGGATGTATTATTAGAAGCTGCCAAGAATCACACTCGTGTCTAGCATGGGGCGTAGGGTGGCTCAAAATGACTGATGATCAATATTGGGCCTCGGAGCATATATTACGTATACCGATCATCAAGGGGTCCAACACCCCTGAGTGGCGATCTACATTAGCCAGCTCGATGCAAAGGAAGACAAGGTGCACCAGGAAGACATCACTCCTAATAACCAATGACACCAAGTAGACTGAGCAATATTTGGCTTTGAATCAATCCAATATAAGTTTTTCGATGTTGTTTTACTCTTGGGAAACTTTTTATCCTCTAATTGGGAGAGTTGTCAAGTTTGCCCATTTGCCAACTCTGGCCGTAGCGGAACCCGCGCGTTCCGTCCTTAACGCGACAACGTCTCATACGAGGCTTGATACATGATCAAGCGCTAATGGCAGCCCGTGGTATTGGATGGAAGATTTAAAGGCGGAGTAGGTTAAAATGAAACGGAATCAATGTGGAAACTAACTCTTTGCTATACTGATCTAATTATTAGACACGCCTTCTCCAAGCCAGACACCCAAAAGCCACTCCGCCGTTATGCACCCCAATAAGCATTTTCTAGCCGCTTAGTACTGCAAGAAAATTCAATTCACAAATGAAGATGTTCTCTTGGTCTAAATATAATAGAATTTCAATCAAATTAAACCCGGCCCAGTCTACCAGACAAGAATTGAATCAAAGAGGCAACGGTGCCTGAAACTGATATCGCAGTGTACAACAAATTTGGCGCAGTCGAGGGCCGCCAATTACAACAAGACGGCTCCGAAGATGGTGGAAGAGAAGAGAAGCGCTCTGAGGGTGAGTCCCAGGGTGGAAACGCCAGCGGGCTGTCTGGTGCTTGGGGCAGCGCTGTCTGAAGCGGTCGAGCTGGATTCGCTGTTGTCTGTGCTGCTACTCTTTCTGTCCTTGGTCTTGGTGGAGTCGGCAGTCTTGATAACACTGGCCTCGGCGCTGGCGGGAACTCCGCCAGTTCCCGTGGCGGTGGCCGAGTCGTTGCCCCTGCAAAAGACGTCAAGCCAGTCGGGCTTCTCCTTCTTGTACAAGCAGTCGGAGAGTTCAGAGACCTTTTGGTCAATGGCAAGACAGTAGATGCCGCAGCCGTCGTAGTAGCTGATGACCTCGGCGTCCTTGCAGCAGTTCAACATGCGAGCAGCATTGTCCTCGCTGTAAGGCATAGCGCAGGAGGCATCCTTGGTGGGAGGATCATAGAGGTTGCTGCAAGCAGCAGTGGCGGTGGAAGTGGCGGCTGCGACTGTGGAAGACATTTTGATGGAATGTTTGGTCGTAAGTGTTGAGTAAGCAAAGGACAAGAATGTGTAGAGAATTGGTATTGGAGACGAAGAAGTTAATATGAATGGGAAAAGGCAAAACAATAGAATTTAAACAAACCGCCATGCCCACCTTTAACAGCACCTGCATCGGTTTCATCTGCTGCAGTCTCGTATTTGTGTTCAGGAAGGTCTTGGCATATTCCTAAATAAAGCACATCAACGGGCCAGGAGATTTAAAGCTGCATGGGTATGACTTGCCATCGGCCAAAAGGGCTCTGAGAATCGGCAATCCCCTTGCCTATTTCACTCAGCGCAATGATGTAGTCTGAGCGGCCAAGCTAATCGGGGACTAGAAGGCTGGCCACGGGTGGCTTGGAGTCGCGGCTTCGCCTTTTCGCCTCCAGTCCATCAGCGCATTGATCAGGGTTCCTAGCGTCCGGTCCCATTTCTTGACACCCAAACGGGGATCCAGGGATCCGCGGGACGCCTCCGATGTTCTTACTGGACGACGTTGGGCTTGGGCATGATGTAAAAATAACTGGGCTCACCATGCCGATCCAATCGGGCCCTCGGAGTGTTTTCTAAGCTGTGCTGCCAGGTTGCCCAGAGTGATCAATTGCCCACCACTACTTGGCTCTGTATTCAATGCCTTGTTTGGACGCCTTTCCTCATCACTTGGCACCAAAAATTTGCAGATGATAAAGTGACAGACTAACTCTTCTCTCATTACTACTCTCGCTCTTTACATTTTTCGCCAAGAGGCCTATATAACGTCAAGGTAGAAGCAGCAAATCGTTGTGAATCAGACAAGGCAGCACCTCATCCGGGATGGCAGTGTAGGCATATGTGATGCTACGTTAGTCAGGGGCATATTCGAGGGGTATTTCCATTCAAAGGAACATCAGTGACCTATTGCAGCCACCCTCATGTTACATGCCACCAACCAAGTCCCCGCACAGATCCACCTCCCCTTCTTCAGTTTTCGCTTTTTTGTTCTTTCCTACGTGAGTATTTTTCTTGCCCTTCTTTATCTCCTAATCTTTTTTTTTCTTTCCATTTTCTCTTCAAATACCGAGTCCACAACCGAGCTGCATTGTGCCAAGCGCCAAGTGTAATGTAATAGTCGTAGCGTCGATCCGCCAAGCCCTATTCCGTGAATTAAGGTTAACATTTCTAGGCGTCATGATGAATTTGCTTGGCGAGGCCGGAAAGTGGAGGAGATTTCTATGTCTGGTTTCCAGCCATGCTTTGCCGATCGCAATGCAGTCCGTCCTCTCAAGCAGCGAACCTTGTGGAGTTCGACTTTCAGCGGGAATTTGATCAGCTGTAGTATCATCTCGTGTGTTTTTATTACACATCTATCGTCTTCATCTCTATATACTTAAAATTCTGGCACTAGGTCTGGAAGACGTCGATTTCCAAATATGCCACCCCTCAAACCAATGCAATAATTACACATTAGTTAAACAAAATGTGACCAGAAACCCATTCCCTCTTTAATCATTCTCTTACAGATTACTACCTTGTCGATACCCTGAAAAAATATCCATGACCTTCAACAGTTCTATCCATCGAGGGTCCTGGCGGATTTCGATGTCTCCTTCCGGCGTCATTACCTTGTATTCGTCAGGCTGGGAAGTGCCAAAAACGTGAGCTCGCTCATTATGGACAAATGCTTTCAAATCAGAAATCCAATCGCTCATCAGCTGTTGCTCCTTTGGCGTCGGGCCGTGGGTAATTGAGTAGCTACGCCGTAAATCAGCATCAAGATAGCAAGAGAATGGATGAATAAAATAGCATGAATCGGCTCTCATAAAGAGGTCGGGAGGAAAATGTAGCTTGGATGGGGAACTCACTTCCAAATTGGTCGGTCCATCGCGTGGCTCACGCCAAACGACGCTGGAGCAACCTCGTTTGTGATAAAAGAAAGGCGATACGCAATCAGATAACGCCAGACATCCGAGACATCAACATCATTATCCAGCAAATTCTTGGCCAGATAGCGCGACGGCGCTCTCACCTGGCCATCGGCGACAATACCGCCAAACAACGTCTGCCAGTCCGTCTTCTCTTTCGAGTCCGGCAGTCCGTAGTGCTCTAGAAGACGTTTTGTTGTTGCTGTAGGGTAGTAGTTGGAAATCTGGAGCTCGAGCGATTGGGGATTAGCATCCGGTCCGTTCGTGACGGCATACAAGGTGTCCTCGTTGAGAACTTCTCCAATGTAGAGTCTCAGTTTGCGTTTCTTGAACTCGGCTGCAAACGAGCCGTCTCGGTAATAATCGAATATACCAGAGTGTATGAACAAATCATCCGTCACGGGGCGGAAAGTGTGATTGTTGAGGTTCATGATGCCCGAGCAGAGATCTTTGGCGCTGATGCCTCGCAAAATCTGCAGCTTCTCGTTTCCGCTCAATCCAGCGGGCACCTTGAAGTACTCACAGACTTCCTCAAACTGCGCTTCGCATTCCTGCGGCGTCTTGGGTTGCGTGGGGATGGCATTCGAGATCATCAGCATGGACCGGAAATGGTCACTGGGCTCCTTTGATCGAAAGTCATGCAGGGCCTGGGCGAGAACGGAGTAAGCACCTGCGCTACGTCCCGACAAGACGATATTCTCCGGGTCGCCACCAAAAGCCTCAATGTTCTGGCGGACCCAGTCCATGGCCAGGCGCTGATCCCAAAGACCGTAATTGCCCACTGCCGTTCCGTTGGATTCGCCGAGCAGAGCGCGGCCGGCCAGGAAGCCAAAGATGTTGAGCCTGTATCCGACTGCAACAAATACAGCCTGGAGCTTCCCGGTAGATATGAGCTCTGTGGGATCCATGCTCTCTTCTTGGCTAGGGTCTCCTACTTGGAACCAGCCGCCATGGTACCAAATCATGACGGGCCATTTTGGATTAGGGACGTTGGGGTCCGGCACGGGAGTCCAGATGTTCAGGCGAAGACAGTCTTCGTCGTAGGCGTGCTTGGGCACATGCTCACTGACAGTCTTTGAGTAGTTTGCCTGAGGGCATACCGGACCAAACTTGGTTGCGTCGAACAGAGTCCCGTCTGGGCCCGAGTAGCTGTGGGCTGGGGGAAGAGGCTGAGGCTTGCACCATCTCAGGTCACCCACGGGCGGCTTGGCATAAGGCACGCCCGCAAATCTCCGCGACTTGGCATCGAACTGAAGGCCCCGGATTTTGCCAGCACGGCCACCCTGGAGGGCAACCTGGCACTCGGTTGTGGTGTAAGAGATGGAATTACCCATTTTGGCAAGGTCGCACTGGCGTGCTAGGATGCTGAGGATCTGTCTGATAGGACGCACACTCACCCCATGCCCATTTGCAGAGATGAAAGAGGGAAGAAGGAGAGGGGAGCAATTCACTTATCACGGCAGCCAGTCTAGACGCAATTATGCCCTTTTTGCGTCTTTTGCGGACTGGGCGGAAGGGATTGACTGCCAAGTCGCCGAGAATTCCCAGAGACAGCCCCAGATGAGGCCAAGATGGAGGCGGCGCATGATTGGCCGGGTTAATCGACGAGTATCAACGGTTCTCACACGCCGATAAGAGTGGGACGGGGCCTCTCTTCCTTTCGAGCCACCACCAGCAGCACAGCACACCCACATGGTCCACTGACAAGGCCCACACAAAGGACCAGGACGGCTGCTCACCCTCAGCCGGTCTGGATGCTGACGGCGTGTCAATGGACAAGGTAGATGCAACCCTCGCTCCCACACGTCCACGGCCTCGTGTCGAGCGCGGAAAGCGATCCAAGGATGGTGAGTCGTGCCCTCGGAGCCATCATCTGGCCTCCGCAACTAACCACTGAGTCCCAGGCTGCCGCACCTGCATCTCTAAGCGGGTGAAGTGTGACGAGCAGCATCCGCGATGCGGCCGATGTGTGCGTCTCCAGCTGCAGTGCGAATGGGCAGCCCAGAAGTTATCGCTGGCGACCAGGAGGCGCGGCCTGGGCCCCATCAAGGATCGAGACGGCTGGACCCCTCGGGCGATCCAACCCAGAGCCAATAACTCTTCTACTGCTGGCAGTGGTGGTGGTGATGGCGATGGCGATGGCGATGGCGATGGTTCTGTTGCTGCTGCTGCTTCTACTCCTATTCAGGGTGCCACCCAGGTTGAGGCCGGAGAAAGCAGTCAACGTCTTATTCAGTCAGCGAGCTCCGGAGGAACAGCTTTGGGGCCGGTACGGAGGAACCATCGCATAGTTCCTGAGGTGTTGCTCTCGAGTCAAGCTTCGACGCCTTCAGCTACCTCAAGTGCAGACATTGGAGAAGCTTCAGACTCGCCAAACTTTATGGCAACTCCAGAGAGCTTGGCGACGATCCCTATCCTGCCAATGGGACATGATCCTAATGTCTATCCGCCGCGCATGTCCCAAACTAGCGACTTGAGTCTCGAGTCTGGCATTCAACACCAAGCCATCAACCACGCCCTGCATTTCCCGCTGTCTTTCCCGCTACACTCGCTGACGTCTGCCCACTACCCGTCTGCCTCGACGGCTCTCTTCTTCGCCAGCGCGATAGGGGCCGAATATGCGCCCTCGATTGGCAGCAGCGACCTGCAAGCGGTGTCGTTCCATCGCGTCGTCTTTGCGCCGCTCAAGTCGACGCGTAACGCGTCCTCGTCGGCGCACTCCCTCTTCCTCGATCGTGCGCTCCAAAACTCGATGGCGCTGCACTTCCTGCTCGCCGTCTCCCACAGCGAGCTGGCCATCCACCTGGGCTCCGGGGTCCACATCCCCCAGGAGTCGTGGTCTCACTTCCAGCGGGGCTCGCAGCTGTTCCTGCAGGCGCTGGACCCCCTGGCCCAGCCGGACCATGTGGCCATGATGCTCTCGCTGTTGTACATGTACATGTTCTGGATGCGGCACAACCCGCTCAACTTTGCCAAGCTCCGGGAGGTGAGCGCCAAGGTGCTGGCCTATGTGAAGACTTACAACCTGGATGAGTTCTGCGCAAACGCCAGCCTGCCCGAGCTGGGGAGCACCTCGATGCCGGACCAGGTGCTCCTGTCGCGGATCCTTACATACCTCTACGACCGGGACGGGTTCTGCGGCTTCTTTGGCTGCGGCGGCGCCTTTGCCAGCTACGTGAGCGAAAACCACGACAAGAGGCGAAGGGTCTGGCAGCTGTCACGCACCAGATACCCGTGGTCGGACGAGCAGGCCGCGAGCGCACTCGGCATCGCCGGGTTCCCAGAGTTCTCGGGCCCCAGAGTCATGGGCGTGTATTTCGACCTCATTTCCATTCACCACGACATTAACTGCTACAGCCAGGCCCCTGAGCCGCAATCGCTCGCGTCAAAGGCCAAAATCAGGAGGAGCCTCGACAGGATACAAGAGGTGAGTGAAATCCCCCCCACCCCCAGCAACAACAACAGCAAACCCTCGCGGCCGCTTAGCTAACCCGTGCGAATCAACCCCAAAAAACAGGAACAGCCATTTCTGATGAACCTGATTGCCGACTGCGAGCGGCAGGTGGCGGCGCCGTCGCTGATGGCGCTCGTCACCGTCACCTTCTACCACGCGCTGCAAATCTACTTTTTCCGCAGCCGAAACACGGCGTTTGGCGAGCTCCCGCTGTCGCTCCAGGTGCAGAGGGCGCTGAACGAGCTGGTGGCGGCGGCGTACTACACGATTGCGACGGGGCCCGTGCAGCTGCTGGAGCGGTTTCAGTGGTCGCTCCTGATTGCGGGGGTCGAGACGCGCGACCCGGTGCACCTCGAGTGGGTGCTCAAGAACATTTCCGACCCGGGCATGAAGAGCGTGCTGGACCTGGTGCAGGAGGCCAAGATGGTGACGAGCGTCACCATGGAGAAGGTGAGGCAGATTATCAGCCGCTGGAGCAGCGTATGATGGACCGACAGACAATGTCTGAGTGTGTAGGGTAATCTTGATGGGGTTTTCACAGGCTGAGGCAACAAGATGGGGACTTTTTAGATGGTAATTGGAGCGATTCTGTGATTTTTCTGTGATTGTAAATTATTTGTTTTTCTTTGCATCCATGTACCTGGAATAGACATTGAGGTTTCTTTCTTTTTTCTTTCTTTTTTTCTTTCTTGTTTTCTTTCTTTTTCTTCTGTTGGTTTGGTTATGCAACATCTCACACACATTACTTTGTTTCAGCCCAGCTGTTCGGATTTGTCTTACAACTCCCCACCCCTGCAAAGTAACATTGCATCAACAATTCCCCTCCCCCGTCTACAATCAATCATTGACGTAAGATTTTCTCAAATTTTTTTTTTTAAAACTCCTTCAGCCAACTACCAGCCTTGTATTATGTAGCAGAGCAGAACCTCTCCGCATTTTCCTGCAGTGCTCTCCTCGCGTGCGCATCCGACAGCCAGACGACGAATCGCTGCAAGGGCTCTCGAGATGCCGTCGGGGCTGCTCCTCGCGGCCTAGCGTCGTCCCTCCTTCTTTCCAGACTTGGTTCATGTGTAACGTTATGCGGCATGCCCAATTCGCCGACGTCTGCATCGCCTCTTGCAGAATTGCCTGGCCAGGTTTCCCCGCCCCTTGTCGATTAATCTGGCCAACCACTTGCCACTGGTTTATCTGGGGAAAGCCGGGTGGGTCGGGTTACCGGACCCAACTTTTCGCCTGCGAGATACGCCACCCCTTTCGAGCAAGCGCGTCATGGCCTGCCTCTCCAGTAGTCATTTCGAACCATCATTGTCGTTGACGGTCACCGAGAGGGGGGAGGGTAATCGTTATCTGACCTTGTCTCTCTCTCTCTCTCTCTCTCTCTCTCTCTGTTTCTCTTCTTCTTGTTTTCGCAGTATAATAGGGCGCGTCTGTCCGGTCACTCTTGCTTGTGTGATTGAGAGTGCCCCCATCACAGACTGGTTTATTTGGCCTGCCGCCCTCGTCTGGTTCCAACTGTCATCTGTTCAATTCATGAAAATTTGACTCGTGTGTGTGTGTGTGTGTGTGTGTGTGTGTCATCATGGAAGACAAGGAAATCAGCCACAAAGGCTCCGACGCCAACTTGGATCTCAAGGACATCAAGTCGCCCGTTATGGAGTGCGGGAGCTCCGAGACTCTCTCGTCCGAGGAGGAGAGGAAGTTGGTCCGCAAGATTGATTGGCAGTAAGCAGCCCGCGACTTGGTGTCTTCTTCTTTTTGTGATGAATCGCATCTCTTGCTGACACCTATACGCAGTCTTATGCCTATCCTGATTGTCAGCTACGGCCTGCAGTACCTAGATAGTATGTCACCACAACACCCTCTCAATCCGAAAAAAAAACAAAAAACAAAAAACAAAAACAAAACAAAGGTTGCTCACCAAGGACAGAAACAAGCTTGTCGTATAGCGCCATCTTGGGACTACAAGACGATTTGGTATGTAAACTAGGCAGTTTTAGTGTGGACAAGCCAGCTATTAACCCAATTGCTTTTTTTATAGAGCCTCCATGGTCAACAGTACAGCTGGACGTCGAGTATCTTCTATATCGGCTACTTGGTCGCGTCGTATCCCATTTCGCTGGGCTTTGTCAAGTTCCCTCTGGGAAAGTATCTTAGCGTTTTGATGTGAGTTTGCGTGCACCGCATTTTGCATTTTCATCTGCATCTCCTCTTAACCTTCTTTCCCCCGCATTTTATTCTACAATTTGCTCCTTTATTTGGTTTACGTCAACTCTTTGAACCATGATATAACCCCCCCCCTCCACCCCAAAAAATAAGAAAAAAACCCTGTCGTCATCCTTCTGACCCTTTTCCAGTTTTCTGTGGGGTGTGGTGCTCACATTGCATTCCGTCGCCACCAACTATGCGAGCCTCATGGTGCTGCGGACACTGCTGGGTGTGTTTGAAAGTGCCATCAGCCCCGGCTTCTCCCTCATCACTGGAATGTGGTACACCCCCAGAGAGCATGTTTCGCGCCACTCGATTTGGTTTGCTGGAAATGCTTCGGCCAGCATCGTCGGCTCCATGATTGCATATGGGCTGCTACACTACACTGGGGACATTTCGCAATGGAAGGTGGGTGAAGAACGGCCCCCCGTTTGGAGCTGCAAGAAACAAACTAGTCTCGAAATACCACATCTAAAATGGCACATGCTAACCCAAGTTCCATGCAACCAGATTATGTTCCTCCTCTTTGGTCTCATCACCGTTGCATGGTCCGCCGTGACTTGGTTCTACCTTCCCGACTCGCCCTTGACGGCATCGTTTCTGAGCCCTGCTGAGCGGGAGCTGGTGGCGCTGCGGCCTCAAAAGTACCAAAAGACGACGCAGACCAAACAGTGGAACCGGGACCAATTTGTCGAGGCCCTCATGGACCCCAAGTCGTGGTGGTTCTTCTTTTTCTCATTCGTCATTTGCGTGCCCAACGGCGGAACCACTAGCGTATGCAACCCTTTTTCCCTTTCTTATTCGTTTTTTTATTTTAATTTTCCGGTTGTCGCAAGTATATAGAGACAGTCCACTAACCGTGCGCGCGCAGTTCAACACGCTGGTCATCAAGAGTTTTGGTTACGATGAGTTTCAGACGATCCTGATGGGGCTTCCTGCCTCGGCCTTTCAGCTCCTTACGGTGGCGCTGGCGGCCGTCTTTACGTCATATGTCCGCAAGTCTCGACTGATTGCGCTCGTCTTCACCTATCTGATGGCAGTTGCGGGAATCCTCATGATTAAGCTTCTTCCCACCTCGGACAAGATGCCCCGGCTTGCAGGGTTCTGGCTGATCACGGCCGTGTCCCCTGCATTTCCGCTGATGCTGTCCCTGGCCTCGAGCAACGTGGCCGGGTTTACCAAGAAGTCGACGGTTATGGCAATGGTGTTTCTGGGCTACTGCGCAGGAAACCTGAGTGGGCCGCAATTCTTTCTTGCCAAGGAAGCGCCTGGTTATCACGTATGTCCTCTGCCCTCCCTCTCCTTTTCAAGGGCCCCTAGGCCCGCATAGTGGCGAAGTTACAAGTAAATTGGCTGACCTTGTTTGTTTTCTCTTTGTGCAGACGGCCTACACTACCATTTTGGTGTGCTTCGCCATCACCATTGTGCTAGTGGTGGTGCTACGGTTCTACCTGGTTTGGGAAAACGGTCAAAGGGACCGGGAACAGGGTGTCAAGATCGACCCGGAGGAGATTCGACACGTCAACCTGGAGTCAGACGAGGGTCTGCTGCAGGTGGACGAGACGGACATTCAGAACCGGAGTTTTAGATATATTCTGTGATAGATTGTGATACGGGCATAAGGAAGAATTGATTAACAAATGTATTGTGTGTGCTGAGCGGATTGCGAGCATGATTGGGCCTGGCATGCTTGTCCCTTCATTTTGCCTGTGTATTGTGTGTGTGTGAGAGAGAGAGAGAGAGAGAGAGAGAGAAAGAGATGCACGATGAGACTTGTAAAACGGGAGGGGAGGTGAAGTCAACCAGCAACAAGCCCAACAGAGGAGAACGCCAACAGAGGATGGAGGCGTTGTGCGGCATGAAACGTCAGCCTCATTAGGCGCTCAGTGATTGGCCTGCGGGTATGTCTACTGGGCCAACAGGGCGGGTTCCCACTGGGCTGGTGCCGAATCCCCCGGGTTTAAGGGGTTTTAGGAGCCCTACTCCCCCACCACTCCCCCAATGCTGCCCCCATAGACACCCCTCTGTGCGAGCCGAGAAAACCGAGGTGGCCCAGATTGAGATTGATTGGCTGGGGCGGCGTCGCTGAGCCTGCTGCACCCTGTGGACTGGCGCTCCCTGCAGATTTCCCGGCGGTCAGTGGTCCAGTGGGCTGCGACGCTGATAGGCGGCTTTGGCCAGACTGCCGATCTCCCGGCTCCGGCTGCAGGTGAAACGGCTCCTGTGCCAGTCCAGTGCCAACCCATGAGTTCATGTCCTGGCCGCCTTGGCTCCTTGGCCAACCAAACGCCAAGATGAGAAAGCGGCATGATGGGTTTTAGCGGGGTGCTCGTCTTCCTCTGTCGCTTTTTCGCACCTCTCGCAGGCGCTGCTGGTGTCATCCCTGTGGGATCCTGTCAACACCCCGTCAACCCTGCCGTGAGGCGACCAGGGACACGCTATCAGAGGCGCAACTCTGCCCTCTCCAGCCGTGTGGCACGGATATGCAATGTCGAGCTGCTGTTTCATCGCCATGGACCTTCTCGCTGGGTTGAGATGGATCGCAGACGTTGGCGCCGCAATCGCGACTACTACTAATACCGCCAGCCCTGCTGCTGGTCCCATCTCGCCATGACAGGCATCGTTTCCAATCCATTCCTTTCTGTTGACAGGCTTCAACTTTCTCTTCTTTTACCCTTTTCACTTCACTTCTCTTCCTTCTTTCCTTCTTTCGTAAACGCCCGAACGCTTGCGTTTGCTGATTTCACCACCATTCATTCCTTGTTTCAAAGTTGCAACCCAAGACAAAACCTACCATGCATCACGCTCTCCGTTGTCTTATAGCTGGTCTGGCTTTGAACTCGCTTGCCTCTGGAGCCCCAACCTCCTCGGCAAAGAAATACTCGGCCGAGCAGGTCAAGAACACCAAGTTCACCCGCAACGGCCCTGCAGCCGTTGCCAAGGTGTATAGGAAATACGGCGCCTCACCTCCACAGGCCCTGGTTGCCGCCGCCAACAAGGCCAAGGCCGTCCATCGCCGATCCACAGGCAGTGCAACAGCGACTCCCGAAGAGGGCGACAGCGAGTGGCTGACCCCCGTCCAAATTGGAACTCCCGCCCAGACGCTCAACTTGGACATTGATACCGGCTCTTCGGATCTGTGGGTCTTCTGCGCCGAAGCCTCCTACAGCTCCAATGGCCACGTCGAATACAACCCTTCCAATAGCAGCACCGCCAAGAAACTCTCTGGCGCCTCCTGGTCCATCTCCTATGGCGATGGAAGCTCTTCCTCCGGTGACGTCTACCATGACAAGGTCGCCATTGGCGGTCTGACCGTCGCCGCCCAGGCTGTCGAGGCCGCCAACACCATTTCCGACACCTTTTCAAGCCAGCCGAACCTCGATGGCCTTCTAGGACTGGGCTTTAGCTCCCTCAACACTGTCAAGCCCACCCAGCAAAAGACCTTCTTTGACAGCGCAGCCTCCCAGCTCGATTCACAGATCTTTACCGCCGACCTCAGATCCGACACTGGCGGAAAGTACAATTTTGGATACATTGACAAGTCGGCATATACTGGAGAGATTGCCTACACCGACGTCGACAGCTCCCAGGGCTACTGGGGCTTCACCTCTTCCGGATACCAGATCGGCAACGGCTCCTTCACGTCGACACCCATCACTGGCATCGCCGATACTGGCACAACCCTGCTCATGCTACCCCAGGAGGTTGTCAAGGCGTACTACTCCCAAGTCTCGGGTGCGCAGTATGACAGCTCAGCCGGTGGCTACACTTTTGACTGCAGCACCGAGCTCCCCGCCTTCACCTTTGGCGTGGGCGATGCCACCATCACCATCCCCCCCGAGTACATGAACTACTGCAATGTCGGGAGCCAAGGAGGCTACATCAAGAGAGATGACGGACAAATCACAGAGGTGGTTGTGGAGCAGGGTTATGGAGATGGCGGAATTAAGAGCACCACCACTACTACTAACAGCGGCACCATCACCGAAGGTGAGTTGAATGACCTCCTGAATGGATTCGGAAGCGGCTCCAGCGGCCCATCCAGCGGCTCTGGCAGCAGCTCTGGCAGCAGCTCTGGCGGCTATGGTGGCGGCTTTGGAGGCGACTCTGGGAACCCCTTGAACACCTCTCCTACCGGCAGCACCCCTGTAAGCACCCCTGTCATCATCACCCCGGGAAGCAGCAGTTCGGGAGGCAGCTCTGGCGGTAGCTACGGCGGCAGTTCCGGAGGCTCCTCTGGGGGCTCTTCTGGCGGCAGCAGCTCCTCGGGCACGTGCTTCGGTGGTCTGCAGCCCAGCAATGACATTGGCATCAACATCTTTGGCGGCATTGCCCTCAAGGCTGCCTTTGTCGTCTTTGACGGCAGCAGTACCCCCCGTCTGGGATGGGCTGCCAAATCTCTCAGCTGAGATACGATACCCATCCTACAGATATAATGTTTGTATATAAAAAATCAAAGCTCTGGGCAACGATCCCTTCGTCATTTCTTTCCTCTCGTTCCCGAATTGAGTGTCGTGCTTGTTTCACAATGAGTTGCCAGCTGCAATATGTTTGCACCCTCAGCTATACGAGAGTTGCCATGCTAGCCCGTGGGGTATATTAACCATATTAAACACCATCTGTATTGACCAGATTTGATTTAAACAAGTGTAAGGGGGAAACAAACGCTCGGTATTGAATCTTGGATTGCATTAGCGCCCCCTTCCCCGGGTGTAGGGCGGAAGAAGTCCGTCCCCTGCAGCCACGCGCCTCCACTAAATATTTGCCAGCCGGCCAATCATGGCCTCGTGGCCGCGCCCGGCGGTCTGTCACCCCGAAAGCCCGCCCTGGCGAGAGGATGGATGGCATGAGCGCATTTCATCGGGGCTTAGGTAAGACCGCAAGAGGCGTCGTCTCTTGGCACCTGTGACTACCGAGCCGCCATTGGCGCTGAGGGAGGCCTTAGTCCACTCTTGTTGGGAGCGGGATCCTCTTTTTCTTCTTAAATTTTTTTTTTTTCCTTAGTGAGATTTTTGGTATAGTCTGGCTAGTCTTGAAGAAGCAAATACAGGCGGATAAATTGTGGATGCTTGGTAACATGTGCAGGGACCATGGTGGTGGTGTGACGTCGGCACGCCAGTTGCCGAATCCGAGGAGTCATGCCATCAGTAGCCGACTCCAAAACGGTTGGGATTTTTTCCTCCGTTTTATCTTCTTAATAAATCCCGACGTCAACTTACCTTTTTTGGCTTCACCAGCGCGCATAGAGGCCTCGTCTATTTTCGTTTCACTTCACCCCGAGACCATGTTTAACTGGGCCAAGAAGCAGTAAGATACCGCACTCTCGAGATTGGCATCGAGCCTCGACTCGGACAGACAGCTGATGGTCCGATTTCCCCTTTTAGGCTGGCCAATGTCGCCGGCACTCAGGAGCCCATCTATGGCGCCTCCGCCATCCGCTCCGTCGCTCTGGAGGCGGACACGACGCCCTTCACCGAGCTGAAGCGCGAGGACCAGATGTGGCGGGCCATGGACTCGACCTCGCTCGAGACGCAGGTTTTTTACTTCTTCGCCGACAACGGCCACAAGGCCTTTGTGGAGCTGATATACAACAGCATCGCGTACGCAAAATGCCCCCCCCCCCCCCCTCCCCCTTCCCTTCCCTTCCCGATGCCAAATAGAGCCGTGCTGACCTGGTCTTTACCCCGGAAGTGGCATCCGCACCACATGTCAGATGACCTGCAAGGTCTTTTACCCTGACCCATCCCAACCCCACCTTTGGTCCTCGACGCCCTTGACCAACACTGAGCTCAGCGAGGACCGGACAAACTTCTATGCCGACGACTGCGCCATTGAGCTGTCCGAAGATGGTGCCTCCTACACCATCAAGAGCATCAACGACGAACGTGCTGTCATCAACCTCAAGGTTTCACGTGTTGTCCCAGCCATACACATTGGCTCGACAGGCATTACCCATTTCGGAACAGACCCGGAAAACCCCTGGGGTTCTATGCGACATGCCTTTTGGCCGCGCTGTGTTTCTGAAGGCACCATCACCATCGACAAGGAAGCAGTCGACTTCAAGGGCAAGGCTGTTGCTATCCATGCCCTGCAAGGTATGAAACCACATCATGCCGCCTCCACCTGGAATTATGTCAACTTCCAAGGCCCTACCTACTCCGCCATCATGATGGAGTTTACCACCCCACCTTCTTATGGTAGCACCGTGGTGAATGTTGGCTGTATTGTTAAGGACGGCGAGGTTGTCGCAGCGGGCTGCAACAACACGGCTACCCACACCGAAAGCCAGGAGGACCCCGAGAACAAGTGGCCAGAACCAAAGGCTGTGAAGTTTACATGGTCCAACGCTAACAAGGATGGAAAACCCGTCCAAGGAGAAATCGAGGGTGCCCTTGGTGATCGTGCGGACAGAATCGACATCATGGCCGAAGTGCCAGGGTTCGTCAAGACTATTATTGCTGGGGCTGCAGGCACCAGGCCTTACATCTACCAGGTTCGTATTTATCGCCATGAAAGAAAAAAAAAAAGACCATACTAACAAAGTTTGACCAGTATTCACCCAAACTCCCACTCAAACTCAACATCGACGGCCAGGAAATCGTCGAAGAGGGCGAACTGTGGACCGAGGCTACCTTTATTTCAAAAACCGACCCCCACCCATGATACAAAATTTCCGACAACTTCCAGAGCTCCTGAGCTATTTCGGAAACGTCCAGCAACATTTATACAAGGGGTCTAATTTTCTACCCTGGCTGGTTTTAATTTGTACCTTTACACCGCGCTGGCGAAATCATTCCATAATATCAAGCCCCCAATGCTGAAATCGAATACATATGTGATCCACGAACAAATTCATAGATAGTTAATTCCCGGGTAGCAGCTAGTTGCCGCCACATTTGCCGAGCTTGGTTTTAAAGTTCGGTGCTGTTGTGGAGCTTAGACTTGCCCCCCTCCCCCCCATGGGTTGCCAAATATCCGGCAGTTGTGCCGATTACTAGCTAAAAGCGGTAGTAATTCATTCCATTTTTTCAACACAGAGTTTCTTTATAAATTAAGGAAAATGGAGGCGGCATCAGTGCACACTATCCAGCAAATGTTAAAACTTCATACTCCATATGCGGTGTCCGTTGAAACTTCTGGTAATCATCGAGTATCATCTGCTTGAATTGGATTAGACAAGCCTGATAGGGTGGGTATATTTATGAAGGACTGGAAATATACCACACCGCCTGACATCTTTCTGGGTACTGAAAGCTAAGTGCTCGACTTGCAGAGTCGGCATTCACCTCAACGATAAGCGTCTCTATATGTTTTGCAACTAATTGTGGCGCTATGGGAAAGGAGTACAAGCTTCTTACCTTGCTGTTTGCGGAAACGTAAATCAACTGTCTCTTTTTAGATTTTCCATAAGTAAAATATGACCGGGTTCATCTTCTGATTCTACCTTGATCCATAGTGCCCCCTAAAACATTTCAATCATGTTGATCCTGTGGCTCTGTGCATATGTATCTAACAAGGAAAAAAAAGCGAGAAAAAAAGATTTTATGGGAATATGGAAAGACCATGATGACGTGACTTGCCTTTGTCATATGAGCTGTGACATTACCTGTGCCGTTGTCATACCAGTCATGTTTCTGAAGTGAATACAACTTGCAGCGATTAATACCCCCAAACACACGTACACGTCGAAATTATCGAATGCCTTCCTCATCATCGGTGGATCATTTTCTCTGCAATGGGCGTGACATTGTCGTGCGTGAATGATGAAAGGATCAAAGCCTTTCAGACCATTCGGACGGGTGGGGTGGTGGCCTCATCACATCAGATGTATCGGTTACCCGACAAAAGGTGAGTCCGCACTTTTCACTGGAATTGTGCAAGTATGGAGAAGTATTTTGTACATCTCCTTGAATTCCTGAATGATGGGACATTGCATACCGCTATACCTTTTGGTCCGAGGCAAACTTGGAGAGAGATCCACAACCAGGACAAGAGGATTTATGTGTCCTGTTTCTATTAAACACCATACTCACTGAAATATGCTGCCCAGGGAAGAAGCAGGTGTCCTAGTCTTTACCAATATCGATATACTGTTGGTTGCCATCATACTCTAGCACGAATTTACCTCGCTCAAGTATGCAAGGTCCAGACTCAGTTGATTTGAAGTTTACTTTTAGTATCGCAACCAGCGCCTCGGCTGAGCCAACAAACTCCAGATGAAATGGACATTCTGTTCCAAACGCTTTAATTATATAGACAGGTTGTTGATGATTGACTTGATAAGGAACGCGGAGAAGAAACCAATGAATATCCAAGATCATTTGGAAGGCTCATAAGTAGGCGTGCGCCATCTTGGCTGTTGCTTCAAGAATAGCTCTTACTTGCTGACCCCCTTCATTTACAGTATCGACAATAGCAGAGGCCTTGCTCATCCACTGAGAAGGAAAGTCCTGTATTCTGGAAGCCAGGGTCTTGTGGACCTCATCCTGCTTTTTTTGTCCAGACTGCAGCGTTTTCCATCTGCACAGCTAATAAGAGAATCCCAATAGCCCCAGTATGGCCTCTCAAATCGGCTTTGAACTTATCTAAATCGTTCTTCTTGCAGATAGCCCACTTGACCCTGGCCCAGGTATCCTCGATATTGTGTCCCGTCCCGCCAACTCGTAAATGAAGCTCATACTTTTATACCTTTTGTAAAAATCCATCAATAGTGGCCTGGCATCGTGTGGCAGCTTGGCGGAGAGCTATTTTCTCAGTGTATGTTGTCCGCTCTTAAGATCGAGACGCTTGGCACGGGGGAGGGCGGTTTCTAGGGTGAGCAGCTCACGGAGTATGCCACGAGCGGCGGCGCGTGACTCTGAAGACTTCTTTTGTGGAAAGGTAGTCTGTTGGAACTCCTTAATCCCAGTTCAATGGTGATCAGATAACGGCTGCAGTATCCTCTGCACAGCTGTGTTTGGTGGACAACTGTCTTGATGCCGTGACTCGAATTCGGATATTCAAAATGGACTGGAATGTGAGGTACCTATGCAAGTTTATTTGATAAGTTGCTGATCTCAACATGCCGACTCGACAATCTGGTAAATTGCTTACATCTTTTGAATCCGAGGAGAATGTTGGACGCATTCGAAAACTTCAGATGACGCATGCAGCTAAATATTGCAACATGTTTCCGTTGAGCACATGTATTATCCTAGACGAGGAATCCTATTTCTAATCCCATTGGGGCGGCAATTGATAATTGAAGAAGCTGTAGATCCAATTGTGGTAAATGTTCAAAGTAAAGCTCGTTCCCGTGAAATTTATAGAGTGCTAATTCCAGACGAGTTAGTTTGCTACTGTTCCAGCTTGGCTACCACCAATACTATAGACTATCAAATAATTGAAGTTTGCAAAAAAAAAAACAAAAAAAAAAAAAAGAATCGACCAAAAAATATTTGATTTCTGGCCTGGTGGAATAGAACATGCGAGCATTTTCTCTCTTTCTTTCTTTCCTTTTCAGAGAATGCTGCTTATGGCTGAATTGCGAGTGTCTGGCTGAGTCTTAGTCGCTCAGAAACTCCGGTGCGACCTGTGCTCTTAGATTGGTGCTGGCACACAGGCAGTTGATATCAAAAACTAATTCCTGCAAATGCTGATGAGAGCAGATGAATCGCCAGTGAAGGTGAGGCGGGGGCGCCCACTTTCTTTTGCCGCAGTATGAAAGGGTCCAGCTTATCGAATCATTAGCGTTAGCCTCACCACGCGTCGTATTGCTCCACTCAGGGTTGCCGCCATTCACAGTGGAGCTGGCTGGCGTTTTGCAATTGAGACAGTCGATTGACCTACCAAGAGTGGCACTATTACCAAGGGAACAATGCTTAGACTTGTGCGTCGGATAACATGTCGGTGGGCAAATCACAAGGCACGACTTTATCGACCGACAAACGTGGGCTTCATGCGCATGTGGTGAGACCCTCACTAACCCTTCTTGGGACGTTCTAGACCTAGGAACAAGACATTCAAACTTTGCCTCAGAGATGAGCTTAGGCCGGAAGCGGTTACCTCAGCCACAGCATCACCGCTTCTCCATTGTCTTGAGCTTCAGCTAACCGAATTGGGGGGAGCCCCGAGAATCAAAGTCCCCCCCCAGTGGTTCGCCCAGAGAACATGGTCGTTCATTTTCTGCATCCCTTTTCTCGCTTTTCCCAATTTTCTCCCGTCACTAGACTCGCTGCAACAATGCTATCCCAACAGCTGCTTATCACACCCCAACCCCCCAAGCTCAAGCTGGGGGCCGCAAATGAGCTGAATCCCCATGATTCCGACTTTTATTGCCATCCTCGCTTGACCCCCGGCCAAGACCCGGTCAAAGGAAGACTCTTGCGTGTGTCAAAACCAGTAACGGCGGGCACGGTGCTCCTTGTGGACACCTCCTACGCCATTGTACCAGCCGTGGAACCAAACAGTAGCCATGCACTCATCTGTAGCAACCTTGGGTGCTCGCGACAGGTAGAACGCGCTCAAGGTCAACGCTGCCACAGAAATTGCTTCGAGCAAGTCATGTGGTGCAATGAAGCCTGTCGAATCGCTGACCTCGCTCGCCATGAATTTGAGTGCATGTGGCTTAGGAAGCACGGCCAGACCATGCTCCTCCAAGAGACCCAGTACGACTTCATTACCCTCTGGCACATCGTTCGCATCCTTGCTGGACGGCATCTAGAGATGCACAACAAGGCATCAAAACCAGCCTCAAGATATCCGTGGGAAAGCAAATTCAAGCGCCATTGGGAAGCCTACGAAGGATGTTGTGCATACCTTGATTCATGGCCAGAATCACAACTAGTGCATTGGAAAAAATTGATTGCCTCGTATCTCAGCGACAGCTCGGTGCTATCTGACCTGCCAAGCCCCGACGAGGCTCTTACTATCCTATGTAGGGAAGAGACCAACACTTTCGGTCTATATCCTAAGCTCACGGGCCCCCTCTACATGGTTGACCGGCCCGTTGCGAGAGGGGAATGCTATGGAGTGAGTGTGTACCCGAGGGCTGCCATGTTCAACCACTCATGTGAACCCAACGTAAGTAATTCCCTCCAGTCAGGGGGAATTGAATTAACTCAACCCTGTCTGTATAGGTTGCGCACAAGCCTGACAGCCAAGGACGTATGGTATATACCGCTGCGCGAGACATATCGAAAGACGAAGAATGCTTCATCACATATTTTGACTTGACACAACGAGAGAACATCAGAGACAGGAACGAGTGGGTTCAGGAGCAGTTTCGATTTTCGTGTACCTGCCATCGCTGCATTCGAGAGGAAGAGGAGGAAAATTTGGCTGGCGTTGAATCATTACCTTTCGGGCTCTTTTAACCGTAGTACCGGGCCAAGAGAAGGATCAATAAAAAAAAAAGAGTTCACCAGGTTTCTGATGGATTGATTGCATCATGGCTGGAGCCAATCGTGACCGGGGGGGGGGGGGGGGGGGGGTGTGTGAACACGCCAGACTACTCCGAGTAATAAAAGGACCCCCCCCCGCGCCCCCTTGCGCGTTCCCCATACCTGGCGCGACGCCTGCACCCCCCCCCACAATCCCGCACCATACCACCACCCACCAACCCCCCCCCCCCCCCCCTTTGCCCACCGCCCCCACGGAGCGAGCACCCCTGTCCCACTGCTGCCTCTTTCTGCACATCCACCACGCACCACCGATGCCCCCATCAGTGCTCTCCCTCCCGCCCACACCGC
>JAHVYB010000097.1:0-178048 GCA_020623695.1 Calonectria henricotiae
GCCTGTTGAATGTGTGTCTTCCTAGCTGCCCACGTGTATATGCCAAACTCACAAAAATAAAGGAGGCTCAGCGCAACAATGTAAAAAAGGTATTTAGAATGGGGTATTTTTGTGGTGTTTACACAGAAAAGTAGTGTGTGAGGGCGAGAGGCTCACTTTTTATTAAAAAGAACAGCTGGTTGTGGGTGTGACTAGAACGTTTACCTGCCCTATCTGTGGCGAAGCCCCCTATAAAGAACAAAAAAAAAAAAAAGAGCCGACCCCCCCCCCCCCCCCCCTTCCTATCGTACCATCAGCAAGAGTCGACACATCGCCAACACCGTAAGGCTTCAATGTAGGATCTGGTGCGGTCCATCCTGGGGGGATCTTGTGCCCCAGCTTCTTACAAGCCGCCACTGGACAACAGCGGTATTAGAATAATGCGGGGTAAGCTCGTTTGAGGCATAAACATACACGACTTGAGAGCCTCGCCACCAGCTACGACGGCGACTTTACTTTTCCCAGTAGCTACCCTTCGCGCTGCCTCGTCGCACAACAGCCCGGGTTGGTTACCTCCGTGGTCGCCAATAGCCAGGTGCGCAGGTGCGGCTCCCAACGTTTCAGCAATTAAAGCTGGTAGGTCCTCGTAGACCCACGTCCAAGGGGGCACAATAGAGATGCTATCAATTTGCGAGATGATGTCACTCGCTTTGGCTTTGGTATCTTTGATCGCGTCCAAGATGGCTCCCTTTATCAGCTCTGCTGGTTCAATGGCATCTTTAACTTCGACCGATCTATTACAAATCTCTCCAACGCCAATTATGACGGGAGCGTTTTGATGGTATCCCATCGTCGCAGTTTATAAGGACAAATTTGGCAAACAAGCAACTATAAGGGTTATTAAAGAAAAATATAGTCTTGCGCGACCAATCAATAGTCAATGTGTATCTCAGTAGAGAATCATCGAGAATCGAGGCATTAGAATCCAATCCCACTTCGGTAACACATTTCCGCGGCTAACGGCTAACTGCTAACGGCTAACTGTTGGCGCATGTATGACTAAGCAGCAGCCGCGATAACAAGCGCCAAGTCTGTTGGTTTCATGTCATTACTCACGACAACCTGCATAGTGGGGTACCTCATTTAAACTGCGCCGCCTGGACTGTTCATCTGGTGACATATGGGACATGTTTCGCGAGAATCCATTCATTTCAATCGCAGCGATTCCGTCGTTGCACATGATGAGACGTGTGGCTGCACACGCCGAATCAACCCATTGCCCACCCGATTCGTCCACACCGCCGGCAGTTGAATCCATCAACTGCCTGCCCCTACCCGTGACACCCGACCGAGCTCGCGCTTGTGTTACGGTGTAAGGTAGATAGCATTAATCATCCCACAGGCAAGCGGGTGACCACGAATGATTTCTGCCTTGGCTCGTGCTGCAGACTCGCATTAAAATAATTGACAAGAGTAAGGTAGGTTGAAGAAAACCATGTTTCGTATAATCTTGTTCCGGATGCAGGCCACCGCCCAGCCCGGTTTCGAATAGGTTTTTATTTTATTTTTTGAGTATTTATTTTTAATAGAATTTGGGGGGGGAAGGGGGGGGGGGGGGGGGTTCCAAAATCAGAGAGGCATATTCTCCGCAGGATTCCACACGCCACTGTAGACAAATGATCCTCCGAGGGAAAGAAGCCCTGCTAGTGTCAACTGCGCAAGGTCGATCATAAACTTACCAACCCTACGTTGATTCATGCAGGTGACGACGGAGGATAGACCGGATCGTGTTGCCGCACTGCTCCACATTAAAAGTAAACTCAAGGGACGACATGATGATGGTGGGCAAGCGAATTGGTTCTGTAATACTGCATGATTGTGTTGCGTTGTTGGTTGCACATGACAGTTTTGGTACGTATTTTATGAGCAATCCCTCTCGGTTACCATTTACAAGCTTATATTTTTTCCAAATGTAGCGGTCAGGACGAGCCCAGATCATACTGGCCGGGGGGGTGCAAAATTGCTCCATACTGTTGGTATCCATTTGCATGGGGTGTAAATAATAGTTTACTTTGACCAATGATGAAGTGGATGTGCTACCCTATTGTTTGTTTCTGTTTTCGTCTTTTTATGATAGGCTCAATAAAAAGTCGGTAACAACAAGCCAGACTACTTTATTTCACTTACCGATCGATGCCTGTTTTAAACCATGTTTACTCAATCGTGCGTGGCAATTCGAATTGTAGTCAACTGCCAATGCACAATGACACATACTTGGTGTGATTGTGAAGTAGTGAATAATAACTGACAACAATAAAGTAAACATGTTTTCCTTCTACCCTGGCAAGCTAAATCGGTAATGTTCCAAGTTGCCATTACATCACCTCCCCCACCTCCCCCCCTTGGACGATTTGGTATTAATAATCGGTGCATGGTGATGTGGACTTGAGCGTTTGCCGGGATCATCGGACTTGTCGTGAGGGTATAAGACTTTCCATAGACCCGCCACCCACGATCTGCAACCCACGAAGCTCTCATACCCCTCACATGCCGGCATCAAGCATAAAAATCACCAAATTACAATTTACGCAGAACGGTCGTTGCAAGCACTCCGGGATACGGGCAGGTACGTCAGACGGAGATTGAGAACAAGCTTTCGGCGGCTTCGGTGTTCCCGTGACCACTTCCGGTCCGAAGCACCGTGAAACGCGGAGAGCGTCGGCGGCTGAAACAACTCCAAACTTACGCCAGAGAGACCATTCTCACTCTGGTGATGGGGCCGGGAATGAATGCGCCATCCCCCGGGATCCCCCCTCCTCATATTCAGCCTCCTCCACCAACACCACCACCACAAGAAACAGCTAGCAAGAATGAGAGTTTGATGGTCCTTGCACGAGCTCTCTATATGAAACAATTGATTGCTGCTAAACCTACATGTATATCGTTGAAACTATGTTTTCTTTGAGAAAGGAAAAGTAGAACTAATAGACAACGTGACGTTTCACATGCTCCGTGATTAAATCCGTGTCTCACTAAAGACGCCTTTGAATAAACTTTTTGGGTATCCTCTATTGGTACAACACTCCCGCCAATCCACTCCATTGCCTTGGGAACTTCCCATACACACTCCAAACAACTAAAGTGTAAAAGCTCCTCTAGACGAGCCAAGCAACTCATTAAAAAAAAAAAATTCATGCGCATCAGAATTGCGTTCCGCTGTCGTAACGCCCAACGGACCGGGAGGACGACGTCGCCCGGCTGCCCGTCGACTGGAGAATCTTTGCCTCCTCGAGCGCCTCCCGCTTTGCAAACTCGTCGAGCAGCTTGTGGGCCGTCTCCAGGGGCAGGTCGGCGATCATGGCACTCAGGTCCTGGATGTTTGGGTCAGCAAGTTGCATTTCGCTAACGATGCAATGCACGCGCAAGGGGGAGGGGAAGGCCATGTGGGAAATGCGGTGTATGGATATATAGACGCCATGACATAGTTGGAGCATATGCGAGGCAAAACAAGGCAAAGGCGGGGGGGGGACAAGACAACTTACAGGAGGAAACTTGTCGGACGGGTAATACTTGAACTCCTCCATCATGCGATTCAGGCGAAGTACCTGCTTCCAAGGCACAATAATGTCGCCAATCAAAAAGGTCGGGAAGCGGGCCAGGGCAATCTCCTCGAGGATCCAGCGGCGTTGAAAGTACTGGCGGCCCATGAAGTCGTTGCAGCCGACCCAGTGCGGCATCAAGAAGGGGATCTCGCCGTCGGGGCCCGGAGCCCAGATGTGGGAGATATCCTGGGCCCAGCGGTGCTCGGGTGAGTAGTTCTCGGGGTGCTTCTCCCTGTCACCGGGGTCTCCCCAACGGGGCGGCATTGCGTCCTCGATCTCGGCCAGCGTCTGCATGGCAATGTCGGTGAACTCGGCCTTGGGGCCCAACCAGCCCACGACGAGCTCGGCGGAGCGGTAGACGTTCCTCATCTCGACGAGCTGCCTCGACTTTTCGTGGTCATCTCGCTGATTGACGCAGAGGAAGTCGACCCACACGCGCAGGGAGCGCGGCTCGAGGTCGTCGTCGCGGGAGCTCACGCCAAAGAGCTGCCGAAGCCATCGGGGTGCGCGGTGAGGTCGGCGGGCGGGCGTGCGCTGGAAGCGCTGTGAGACGGTAGGGTAGAAGACGGCGCGCACATGCTTGAGGGCCTGGGAGAGGTGGGCGGTGATGGTGATGGGGCGGCCACCGACGAAGATCCTGTCCGTTTCGGAAGCGGCCCCGTAGAGAGACGAGAGGGCGATGTAGTCAAGCTCTTCGGTGAGTCGTACGGTAACGAGTCGGCAGACGACGGGATCCTCGATGTGGCGAGCCGACTCAATCTCGAGCAAGCGGATCTCGCCCTTGGAGGAGTCAAGACGCTTGTAAGCGAGGCTCATCTTCGTATCATTCGGACCGGTTGGTAGGTATACTGGAGCTGAAGAGGGTACCTCGCTGTTGGGTTGGGTTGGGTTGGGTTGTGTGGGCAGGGGTCAGAGTCGAGAAGAGGTATCAAAGGGCATCTTCTCTCCACGCGAGACGGCGGCACGGGAACGGGCAGTGCCGGCGTTTATAGAACCAACAGCACTCAAAACGCAGCCCGGGTGGGCATCCCTGCGGCCCGACTGTGCACGACAGCAAAGTCAATTTGTGGCGATACGTACGGGCAATTTCACGCCTTAGGGGTTAGTTCGGAGGGGGATAGAGATGAGGGGGGGGTCACGCACCAGTGTAATCACGGCAGAGCGCCCATCCAAATAATGTTGAGAGAGGGATAGGGAGGGATATGGATGGGTATGGGTTCATGCCCGCCGGGGGGATGCCAGCGGCGTATGTACATTACAGTTCTATGTAGATGGGATGGGGGGAGAGGGAGCAGCAAATGGGATTGAAGTTGCCCCCCCCCCCAAGGAGCATCCAAGGAGCATCCCAAGGAACAAGCCTAAATTGGACGGGTCCAAGAGTCCAAGAGTCCAACAGTCCAAGAACAGGATGATCTATGCCTCGCAGAAACAAACAACCGGCATACCAAGACCATGGGCAACCCGTGGCCTCTGCTCTATGCTCCATGCACTTTGCCGCCGTTACATAGTACGAGACTAGAGCCACAAGCGCCTCTCGAAAGACCCCTGTTGCCTGTCAAGACTGCGGCTAGCGCCCCAAAGGCCCTGCCTAGGCCGCTTAGTGGCCTGGAATGGCCTGGGAGGTTGTAGGGGTCGTTAAACTTACCGCCCGCCCAAGCCCGAGTAGAGAGGACCATGAGGGGCCATGACGGCGCCGCTCATCTGGCATCGATACGACCCTCCTCTTTGAGGACATGCTCTGCAAAGTATCCCTTGAGATGAGTCCACCTCGATTTCCCGCGGGAGAGCGCTGTCTCGAACCTTGATGTGGTTTCAGGTTGTTTACGTAGTATTCGGATCGTAATGGAAGCTTTTGGCCCAATTCCATGCATTTGAGAGCCCTTTGCCCCTTAGGTGATGGACGACGGGGTAATGTGATAATTTTTGCCTGCGGGGGACCCCCCTGTGTTTGCTGCTTGGTATTTGCGTGGGACGTCGGCCCGCGGCGATGTTGCCTCATGCAAGCACACCCCCCCCCCATCTGCCCCCCCCCCCCTTTCACTCCACTCCTGCCACGGCAGAAAAAAAAAAAAAAAAAAAAATTTCCCCAGGCCCAGAGGGTTGGTTGAGTTGGTTGGCTGGGTTGCCAGATGGAAGCATCGCGCCACGCTGTGATTGGCTGCGGCAGAGTGGCTCGTCAATTGCCGTTCCAACTCTTGGCAGCTGTTTACGGCCGTGACGTGAGGGGCCAAACTTTAAACTGTCTTCCACGCCCGCGTCACACAGAAACTCGACAGCGCCATCAGAGGCCGCTGGGCTCGCCATAGGCTGCCCGCGCGCCCGCCCAAGCCTCGACCTGCCACGGCGCCTTTGTTCGACGGAGATCGTGTGCGGCGCGTCTTGATTAGGGAGGCATTTATCATGCCATGCCCAGAGTAGTTCGCCTTTTTAGCGTTTGCACCACCCCCGGATAACCCCACTGCCGGACCACAGCAGGGGTGCAACGGGTTTGGAGGCCCCACTACATGCCATTTGACAGTACCACATTCGCCTGCTGACTCGTAAGTTTGCGTTATCACCCATACACTTGGACAAGTTACCCGCGCGGAACTAAGGCATGACTCTCGGTCTCGGCTACAGAAGTGGAAACAAACGGTAAGAATGGGAGAATGGGAGAATGAGAGAATGAGAGCAAGAACGAGCTAAACAGAAGCTAACTCGAGGCCTTGTAGAGAAGCTAAGAGCAAACACTACACGGCAACTGCCGCACCACACCACCACCACCACCACCACTGCCACTACCACTACCGCCACCCAGATCAACTTAGTTTAGCCATTCCCGCATGCATGGCGAGGAGCCGTAAGTCTCCTCTCCGGACTCCGGGAAAGATTCAGCGCAAGTTATTAACTCATTCCCCCGGAGTATCCTCGTACTCCTCTGTCTCTAGCCTCGGACCATCATCTCCGCTTGCAATGGACACGTCAAGGAGGTGCCCTGTTCTCTCTCTGTGGGCCGGACGGATGGACAGCATGTGGTGGCCGTGGTGGCCGTGGTGACGCAGGTAATTCCATCGTGGTGCGTTCCACGGCCACTTTCCCTCCCGCCTCTGTGCCTCTTTGGTGGGGAGAACGTGCCCTCTCTCTCTCTATCTCCCTCCCTCCCCGTTGCTCCATTGTCCCTGCAGGTGTGGATTGTGAGAAATCGACAACGGGAGCAGGGTGGAGGAGGCGAGGGGGGGGGCGTGGGAAAGGCAAGGGAAGTGAAGGGGAGCCGAACAGCCAACTGACGGACAAGATACCGCAGAGCACCACAAGACACTATTGATACAGGACCTGTGTCACCCCCAGTTGCCACTTCGGCTGTCACCTCGTTGCGTGCTCGCCATCTAGCGTGCATCCCGTCATCTCTGCAAGATAACCGGGCTTCATGTTTGCCTATCCGCCTCCTCTCCATCCCTGTGTCTGCCGTCCCACAGCCCGCGAACTACCAGGGTTGATATGCAACATGCAACATCTAACCAACACAGCGATGCATTCTAGTCCACAAATCCGGCAGATGCTACGTTGAACCAACAGCACTGAATCTTAAGAGAGTTCAGGAATGGAAACCGTTCCAATATCCACATCTTCCATCGACAGTTTGGGCTCCCCCGGTCAGTAGTTCGAGCAGTCGGGCGCTACGATAAAAGTCCAGGTCCTCCCCCGTATGGTGCGTTTCATCTGAACTTTAGTCTACAGTCTGTGCTCTCTAGCCTAACCTTTTTATTCCCACTGTTTCCTCCTATCCTTGAGCTGAAAGTGCTTGCATAGCTGTAATGTTTGGCAACGATGTTCACGCCGCTACGGCCCCTTGGCACAGGCTGCTAAGTGCTCTGAGGGACTTCTTCTACCGAAACCAGATTCGACTCGACGATGACCTCTCCAAAGAGCCTGAGAAGCTGGCTTCTCTCGTCAAGCCCATCTGCTCCGAGATGCTCCAAAAGTTGCACTACCCGGGCGCTCCCCAGCTAAAAGGCGAGGCCGTTGAAGCTCTGCTGGAGTACATGTACAAGCGAGCCGTTGAGATGGGCGTGCCCCTTGATACGCCCATCTCTTCCAAGGGATTTCGTTTAGGCTATGCCGAAGGGCTGGTATGTATACACCATTTTTTCCTTCTATTTTATTATCTAGTTCTTTCTATTACTTCCCGTTTCAGGGGTAAAAACTTTTTTTTTCTCTCTCTTAGAGAGATTGACGGAGAAGAAAAAAGCAATGCTGATGACTACTCCTTTAGCTCGCTCATCCCCGCCACCCAGTGGAGGTCCAGGGATATGTTGGACTATTCACGTGGCTGGTCGTCCAGTATGATGACATCGTCGGCCAAAGCAACGAGATGATTGAGGAGGCTCTGCAATTCAACCAGCGCTACTCTCGGGGCGAGAAACAGCCCAATAACCTTCTCGAAGGAATTGCGGAGTTGCTGCGAGAGGCTCACGATCATTTCGACCCCGTCATGGCAAACATGCTGCAAATTTCGGTTCTTAAGTTTCTGACGAGTAACATGTTAGAATGCCATAACGGCTTCCAAAACATGACCATCACAAGGGCCGGCCACAAGTTCCCCGACTTTTACAGAGACATGTCGGGAATGAACGTCGCCTATGCCGTATTCTGCTACCCAAAGGAACTGTACCCCGATGTTAGAGCCTTCCTGGAGGCGATTCCCGACATGGCTAGATTTATTGACATCTCTAACGATGTGCTCTCGTACGAACCCCCTCCTTTCTTTCTCCCTTGTAAACCAGCATTGTAACCGGCTAACCCCCACCCTCATATAGATTTTACAAAGAAGAGCTTGGCGGTGACACAAGAAATTATCTTCACAACCGGGCACTCTGCGAGGGAAAGCCCATCCTTCAAATTTTGTCAGAAGTAAACACAGAGTCTATTGAGGCGGCTCAACGGGTCGAGGCAATCCTCAAAGGCAGGGGTGTTTACGAACGCTCATGGAATGAGAGTGTCAGGGGTTACATGGCCATGCACACAACAAACCCTCGTTACAAGCTGAAGGACATGGGGCTCGGTGAGGAGCACCCTCTAGCTCCCTTTGAGCACAAGATAGGTCAGTTCTTCGAGCTGAAGAGTAAATCACCTTCAAGTTAAAAAGTATACAATTTTCTATGTAAATAAATAATGCCATATCTTTTAGTAATTTTACTCGTGCCCTCATCTACTTGAGATGAGAGTTACTTGATGACCATGGAAATGTTTTCTTGGCTCCCTCCCCCACCCGCATCGAATATTCGTTCTCGCATCCGTACACGGTAACCCTACCTCGTGGGAATGGACCACGGGAGGAGATCTAGAACCTGTCAACCGTTATCTGGCCTAGGATCAATATGGCAGGGACTTTTTTAGCGTCGAAATCCAGGTCGTCTAGCGTCTAGTTAAATCATGCAATTGTCTGGCACGGCACTGCTTATTCCCTGAACGACCCGCTCTTCCAGCCTCCTTGGAGCCAGGCTAAAGTTCGGCGAGGATCTCTATTTTACGAGGGCCAAAAAAAAAGCACCCCCAAAAAATCGTGACTTGACGCGTGAGTCGCTTGGCAGAAATGATGGCTGCTTACGGCACGGAGTGTTTGTAATATGGGAGATTGGTGTGCTTGGCTGGTAGGAAGTTTGTGCAGCTACTTACTATGAAACATGAGCAGTCAAATAAACGAGATGACCAACCGATGATCCGGGGCGTTGGGTATTGAAACTGTTGAAATACGTATACAAGAACAATACCACTTGAACCAAGGGCCTTGTCGATTTTCCAAAGGCTACGTCACTAGGCCGAGCTGTCAACCCAGTTCGTCGGGCACAACGTTGCAATCACGCCACTATTGCGAAGCGTGGTTTTTTTTGTTTGTTTTGTTTTTGTTCTTCTCTTTTTCTTCCCGTTTTCATCTTTTTAATTCGCCCTTTCGCAAGACGTCATCATCTGACGGCACGGAGTGCAGTCGCCGCGGCCCAAAAGGGTCCAAAAGGGTCGCCCTAGAGAAAACATGTTGTCATCCTGGACGCGCATCCAGCAGCTGTGCCCTCTTCCTGCATCTGCAGCGGCCTCTCACGTTCGGCACGTGTCTGCAACGGCGATTACAGGGATTTGGCAGATAAAAAACAAATTATTTCCTATTATGACCTTCATATAAGCCAACCACGCGGCGTGGTAAACGCGCACAATTCCGGGAAAGCACGATGATTCCATACTCACCGCCTCGGGTTGTGGGAGGGCCGACACCATCTTATTAAGCGGCATCCCCGTCGGCACCCCTGAACGGGCAATGTCGGCGTAGATCAAAGGGTTGAAAAAGCCTGGCATGGTGATCAAGTGATCGACGACACCCGATCATGGCTAGATTCACAGACTTAGCCTCGCGACCCGGATAGCCGTGACCCAGAACAGGGCTTACGGCTGACATGTGCCGCAACTTGGCATACATATATTGACTCACGTCAAGGATACAAGGAGATCTCTGCATTACCTGGGAAGCAAGAGGACTCTCTCAAGCCCGCTCCTGGGATGCAACGACGCATAGCCAAGTCGGTGGAGCAGCGACGCGTATGCAGACTTCAGCTTGGGAAATCCTGGGTTCTGAAAGAAGTACTCCGTAATGTCTCTTCCGGATCCAGTAGCTTGCAGCAGTGCTTGGAGCCGGTCACCTGTCGCCCTGAATCTTATTCTAGCCTCTGCGGCGCCGCCTGCATATGGCGAACAGGATGCTCGTTGGGGCATTACGGGTCCCGGCTCATACGGCATCGATTGGTATTGGCATACACGGTGATCTTTTTGTGGGAACACTTTACATCCTCTGGAACCTCCTCCGTGTTTGTAGTGTAGAACGCTGCCATCTCTTCCATTCAATAGTTGAGCTCTGAGCACGTTTCTATGCAGAACTGCATGTTGTCATGATAGAGTTTTTGCTAGAACAAGCAACTAGCTTACAGCGTAATTCGAGACGGTTCAATCGGCGTTTAGGTTGCGGGAGCGCTTGGCCTACGCCCCAGCTTAGAGGGCGCTAGTGAAGTCAACGTAATGAATGAGAGGAGGGACCATTTCTGGGACAGCTCCGCCTTTTTTTCTCTTTTATTTTTATTTTTATTTTTATTTTTATTTTTTATTGTGATTGATAAGACGTGGCAAGAGAGAACAATGCTAGACTAAGGGTGTGATGATTAAAATAAGAGAAAAGAAAAGAAAGATAGTATAAAATCGCGCTCCGATGATGGGTGTACTAAAAAATGGTGGATTATGTTTAGCGTGAGAATGAGTTGGAGGAGGAGTAGCCGGGATATGCTCCCGAATAAACTAGGCCGCATTCTGCCTTGTTAGCACGCTTGTTTAGTTACGTAGAAAAGAAACTGGTCATATGCCGCTCAATCTATGCCATGTTAAAATGATCCATGTTGTTTAAACCAAGCAAGAGTAAATTTCACCGCCTTAGCCGAGGAAGATCATGATTCAAGAATTCCCGTACAATATGTGTTAGTTGGGTAGTGATATTCCGCACCAAGCATCTGCTTTTCGTCACCGCCGCACACCGCACACGGCCGATCCAAGGTTACCGTATCCGTACTCTCATGAGGATTAGTACACGAATAAAAGTGTCAGGTCTGTGAATGCCGGCACAAGGGGTCGCATATATGACCCACACAGCTTGGAAACACATGTCCGAGAGGAGAGAACCTTGTTCCATGTCCTTTTGAATCCCACTCTTAAACGCTGGTAATATATTCCAAGTCACTTCCAAGCTGACAATGAATATGAATCCAGGGAAGGTCGCTAGGGGTATTCCGAGTCGACATTAACCTCTCATCTGCTTCATCCATTTTTCATGCACTGATAAGTGGCTTGTCATTTCTTCAACCAGCAACTTGAAACAGTCCGGTAAACTATTTTGTTCAAAACCAATAAAAACTCCCCCAAAAACTTGATGAATGGTTGTTCGATATCAGTTATCATTCGAAATTGCACAAGGTTGGACTACAGCGATGGCTCACAATCACGGTAAGGAATGTTTTGTGGTGACAAACAAAACGAGCTAAAGGTGGCATTAATTAAAACGGCCCCTTCATCTACAGAAGTCTCATAACGTTCATCCATGAACCCCGAGTCGTTTCTGAAGCAGAAAAGGATGAATCGTCCACCGGCCCCCCTGGATAAGTGATTCCATTCTTTCTCACCATGGAACGTGGCAAGAAGCAGGCCTCAGATACAAAAGTAGGCCATTCGCAAGATATTTTCAGGGGAGATTCATGGGAAGGGAGGAACTCGTAGAATTTATGCCAATCCTGCCTCCGGTGCTGTTGTTGATGTCGAAACCGAAGCTAGTGCTGGTGTTGGCGTCAGTCTCGGCATGTGCACCAGCGGCGTTGATGACATGACCGTCTTTTTCGACACAGTAGCTAGTCTAGTTACCACTATTAAATTCTAACCAACACCGACGTTATGCCCATATACTTGGCAGAAATTTATCAAAGGCTCCAACGATGACTCTAAGCAACTCAAGAATGTAAATGACATAAAGTGGACACCACGAGCATTGACCCGACTGTAGCTACTAAAAAGACACGTTTCCAAAAGTCTCCTCTCAACCGCAATTATGAACGAGATAAAAAAAAAATAGTCACGGCATTCCCAATTAACCAGTTTATCCCAAGAGCAAAATTAGAGGACCAAACGTGGTTCGAACACGTGACCTAGAGATCTGCAATCTCTCGCTGTGAAGCTTGTTAGTATGATGATGTTCATCATTGAGACATTCTCTTTCTTACCTCTACCACTGAGCTATCGATCCGCTTCTTGGATGAGAGCGTGCGTGACTAAAAATATGTCTTAACCTCCTATCAGTGGCGTTGCTCACTTTATGCAATGTCTTGAAAATGCAATCGTTGCGCAATTTATGGAATGAAGTGGTTTGCATCATCGCCCTATCAGTGGCTCATCCCGTGAGCTGGTCTACCAACATGTCAATTTCTCTTTCCATTTTGAAAGTCACAAGGTCTTTTTCACCCTTGCCCTTTTTAATAATATATTTTCTATGACAGGGCCATTCTCAGCCTCTATTTTATTTCTCAGACTTTCTTATCCAACAGCTTGGATAAGTTCGATCTGGGTCCTTCAAAATCACTCTTGCCGTAGCTACCCTATACTATTTATACTATTGTCGTTTCTTGTGGAGGTTGCTCTGGTCAGAGCCAATGTTAGGTCTTTTTCAGGCACAGTAGCCTTCCTCTAGTATAATTTTTTATATTGTATTTACTTGAAAATAGAAGATGTTCTTTTTTCTCTCTTCCATACTTGTGAACCTCCAGCCATTTCTCTTTTGATGCACACACCATGGATCATCTGAAATGCGCCCATTTGAAAATTCAGGCAAACGTGTCCATGTGCGCTCAGCCTAGCTGCCAAGATCTTCGTATTGTTGCAAATTCTCGTTAGAGACAATGTGCAAAGTGATGCGGCAACCGAACGAAAAATCCAAGTGGAGATGGCCCTATAAACGAAAATGATGGGATTGCTCGCAAGGCTGAGTTCCGAATAAACAGAGCACCGATTACGATTAACCGAAGATCCATCTGAAACGTGAAACCCAAACTCGGGTCATACCATGCTGACATCTTGCAGCTCATCTTTCCGCTCATTCCCCTTCTTTAATTCGCCAGGTAATGCCCTCTCTCTCTTGGCACAAGGCAGCTAGGCGGGCTGTGCTGTGCTGCGTTGGACGTGCTGGGGCTAACGGCGGTCCAGGGTCTTGGCGTGTCGTGGACGCTATTTATAGACACTACACTTTGCACCTGGGAAGATGAGAAGATCAATGGGTTAATTTTGCGATGACGACACATTATGATGAGGATGATGAGTAAATATATTCGTGTTTAAACTAAAAGCGCCTGCCTGCCTGGTTTCCTCATTCACGCTTAGAAGTTGATGCGCGAGCTGAATGTTTGGTGGGGTTATGTTGGTTGGTCTCACGACCCGCTTCATTAAACAGCTCCAATAACCAGCCGCAGCCTCAGCCCTAGCACTGCCCCATCCTCAAGGCTCCGATGGGTTTACCCTGCCAATCATCGCCGGCTTATGGTTCCGAAATGCCCAGTTTGGATGGAGCCGAGCGCACCTGCATTCACCCTGCCTGCAATTATATGTAAGACTGTTCAGGTTTTAAAGAGTTGCACATTGCTGTTGCTTTCGTTCGTCATCTTTGTGCGTCTCATTCCTTCTTGAGTGCAACTGTGTTTGAGGTTGTTATTGGAGTCTCACCTGGAAAACCACCAGCAAGTAATCACCACACTCCCCCGGTTGTCACCCATGGTTGTATTTTGAGATGCAAAAGCTAACACATTCCGTAACCAATAGTCATACGCCTCGCCTTCCCCAATTCACTGCTCAGGGCATACCGCTTGATAGGGGGCATTTTGGGTAATGTGTGATGGAATGCATCTTTGCCCGCCGGCTTAAGTATTGCGTTTAATCATTGCGTTTTCTATCTGAGCTTTCATGAGGGCATCTCAATGTTGTTCTGCTTAGAAGAGCAAAATTAGTTTTATCCAAAAAAAAAAAAACCGGCTGCACTATAAAGGTGTTCCTAGGTCTACTGTCTGGTTGAGCCCACGGTTGATTTTTTACAAATGAATTCACCACACTCAATACCAATCGCCATGGAGAAAAGCCGCCCGGACATCCTCCAATACCCCATAGGGTTCATTGTTTTGCGAATTTTCCAGGCGGTTTTTAGCGTCATTGCCATTGTTTGCGTCGCCTTAACAGTCCAGGCTGCCGTTTTTGCTGGTAACTGTCTGATGATATTTACCGTAAGTTCTTTTATATATTAGTGTTCGCGACCACCTCTGTATACAATACCAGGAAACTGGAAGTTGCTGTAGCGAGGGAACAAAGGGCAAGGGAAGAAACAAACACTAACGCTTGATCCGCTTCATTTTTTTAGGGCAGCGCTACTTTTCTCATAACCATGTTGATGCTGGCCGCCCACTTCACTATGAGCCACCTGTACAATTTCTGGTCCGGCGTTGTGCTTGATGGTGTGCTTTTCATCTTCTGGTCTGCCTCAGTTGCCGTTCTTGCAGCCCAAACTGCTATTCTGTGGGCGAAAGGCCCCGACTACTGTTACACGCATCTGTGCACTGGTCCTGTGGCCAATGTCAGAAACCTTTACGGTTATGTCTTTGCTGCTGCTTGTGGTCTTGGTCTGGTCGAGGTGTAAGTTGTATTCCAGAATTAGTCGTTTACGTTCAAAACACTAACTATATCTAGCGTATTCTTTGGCATTGCTCTCATCTTCCATGCTGTCATGTCGTGTCGGCATTTATACAAGCCGGTCGACAAGCCAACCGACTACGAGCCCGTCCAGTTCCATCCAAACAAGCATGACGTGCAGACCGAATATAGACCATTCAGCTGAAGTGACTTCTACAAATAACATTTTGAAAACATTGAATACATCGCTTTGGATACCCCGCCGAGCACCGCAACCAAGACAAATGCGCTCCAGTGACATGGAGAAGACTACATGTCGGTGATTATTCACCGTTTGCGGAAACGAAGATTGGAATTTACATATACCTGAGAGTTACGGACATTTTGGTCCATTAGTCGTTTGCAACACGAGACCAAGAGAAAGTTTTCTAAACTTTATGGACTGGCGACATCACAACCACGCCGAGACGGCGTATGGTTGAATAATTCATTTGAGGCCAGAAGCATGTTGGGCTAGTGGCTAGGTGTTATTCTTTTTGGTGAATAAAGAAATGATCATGCATTGAGAGTATCGCCTTACGACAAGGCTAGGGAATCGTGGCGGGCTGCCATTTTGATCTAAATATATCCAGTTGGCTAGCAGCAAATCGCAACATGCAGGCGCAGAGTGACCAATTCAATATCCATGTTCAATTTTTGTGATGCATAGAGGAAGATTCCTCAATTCTATGACCATTGCACAGTAGTTATCCTTTCAATGTCATTTGAGAAATACTTGTGCTGAGCTGCTACTGGCCAACTTATGCTTGTACACAGTCCAATCATCGTAAAATCTTTCCCGAGCACACGAAAAACAAAGGGTGGATAGGTCTAAATATGTATGCGATTGTGCCTGCTGCCACTTATTGCCGCGGTTAAGTCGCGTATTCCAAGCAACTGCTCCTACAGGCATCCACGAGTCCATTCCAAGACCAGGCTGAAGATCCGGAGCTTGAAGAGATAACACACTGTTTAGTGAGGGCGGGGAATGGTGCCCAAGGTGGTGATCTTCCAAGACATGGTGGGCCCCGTGCTACCTGAGACGGAAAAAGGTATCCGCCGATCGTGAATAATAATGTTCCTTGAGTAATTGACAACTCAGCTGAGTGATTCATCAAAAAGCCTTTGAAACTGACGCAGTTCATTTTATTCGATTATTGAAATTATCAATATGAGAGTGGTCGTGATTGGAGCTTCCGGAGTACAGGGCGCTGCGCAAGTAGTCGCCCTAGCCCGTGCCGGACACCATCCTGTCGCGGTGAGCAGGAACCCCAAACCACTCGAGATAGATGGAGTCCCCGTCGAGACCTCTGCCGCCGACTTTTCCGATGAAGATGCCATCTCTCGCGCAGTCAAGGATGCCGAGGTGATTTTTCTTAACCTCCCGTCAACTTCATTTCAGGCTACCGAACCTCTCTTTGCTGGAGTCAAAATTATCGCTCATGCCGCACTAAACGTGCCTTCACTCCGACTTGTTGTATTCAATACCAGTATGCCTGTTCCAGAAGAAAAGGCCGGCATCAAGTCTCAGGACGACCGGGTCGAGATTAGATCCATGCTAAGGGACATGGGTCTCCCAGTCGTCTCTATACAACCCGTCGTCTTCCTCGAAAACCTTTTTGAAGGCTGGGCATATCCACCAATTGCGGAAAAGCAAACTATAGTGTATTGCCATAAGCCGGACCTCGAAGTTTCTTGGATCTGCCACCATGATATTGCCCAGCTCATGATTGCAGCCATGGACAAGCCCCATTTGGCAGGTCGCAACTTTGCCGTGGGCGGCCCTGAGACGGTACGACTCGAGCAATTAGCAGAAAAACTGTCGCGAGGATGGGGACGGAAGATTGCATATGAGAACCAGACGGTGGATGACTTCTGTGACAAGATTGGCGCAGCTATGAGGGCAAGATCAGGGTTGGATGTGGATACGGTCATGAAGCAGATGCACAAGGCCTACACCTACTACAATGAAGCACCAGAGAAGCCCTTTAAAATAGACATGGGCCCCGTTCTGGAAGAGTTACCGGCCAAATTGACGACCATTGAAGAATGGGGCCGGTGGACAAAGAATAGGCTGCCCCCACAAACTGTCTGAGGGTGAGGCATGATCCAAAATAGAGCGCAGCAGAATTGCTTCAATTACCTAGATTTTAATTCTGATAGCTACCTATTAAGGAGTAGACATGTGATGGAATAAAGGAGCTGGATTATATGCCGCTGTCGTCAACCACCCAACGTTTCTCCATCCCTGCATTGTATTGTGACTTCTCACAAGTATATCCCGGAAGCCATAGTCTTATGCATTGTGTAGGCAGATCAATATTACGATTGCAACTGCATAAAACCATCTCTCGTTACCGATTTCACTTTTCGCTTCGGATGGCAACCGCCTGGTTGAAATTAGTGTTTCATTACTAATCTACGGGGAAATCGTATTCGATCGATTTGTCGCCTTGGAACTTTTTATTCCTAGTTAGAAAAGAGGTGGATTTAAATTATTCTTGTTTTCTCTTGAAGAGTCTTTATCAAAGAATTTGTCTCGGTACGAGTCAATCCCAAACAGTTACAGCCACCAATAGTATCACGAAAGAGAGACCCAGTGCACACGCAAACACCCTTGCAAGCCAACATGAGTAAATGGGGCCCAGTGAGAGTGCCTCTATGGACCACAGAGGAACGCAGGCTTACAATGCACAAAGGCCGCCGGTTCATCGGAAATTAGTGATGTGCCCAGACAGCTAGATTCAGGGTTTAAGATGAAAGCTGCCTAATGGGACCCTGTAGGCAATTCCTCCTGTGAATTCGGTGTACCTCTTATTGACGAGACGCAATGGCAAGGCCCAAGGCAAGGTGGTCGTGAACAGTGTGTCAAAACCTGACCCTGATGTAGGCCATTTTGCGGTTCAAATCGCATCATCTAGCCTCTTTCGTTCCGACTTGATGTGAATGGGCATGACCGACCGTAAAGAACCCATAGCTATAGGTCACGAGGGCGCCGGCTACATTCACAAGATCCATCCTTCGGCGCAGGGTACAGGCTTCGAGGTTGACAATCCCGTCGGGTTTCTATATTTTCAAAATGGCTGCTACGAGTGTCATGGGTGCATGGTACACAACAACCACTGTGGCCCGATGTTCTGTGCTGGTAGGCATTTTGATGGCTGTTGGCTTGCCACACAAGGGTGTCCGAGTTGGGGCACTTGACGTTGCTCTTGGAACATATCGCGTCAAAGACGATAGCACTGGTATTCCGAAGAGAATGCCCAAGGCGATTGAATTCACGACCAAGTATGGAATCAAGCCAGAGCCTGAGGTTATGGCTCCTTGGAGGATGTAAAATACAGGTGGGCACTGTACAGGGGGGTGACCCAAATTCTAGCCCAAAAACACAGAGCCCATACCACTGAAGTTCATTTCAACCGGCCGTCACCTTGCCCAATCAATCACGGGCTTTGTTTTCCGTGGTGCGGAGGACCCGAAGTACCGGGTCGGCAATGTGGTAAAACATACCCGTAGTTTACGAATCGAATTAGCATCCATAAAATGAAAGAAAGAAAGAAAGAAAATAAAAAACAACGTGTATTAAGTGCTCATGTCAATCGATGAATTCGTCAGCAAAGATCAATATAAACTTCGTTCCGATAATTACAACGTCGCCATGGCTGCACCTCCCGCATCGCAAGGAAAAGGCATCCTTTTCGTCAACTCCAAAATCTCCCGCCCTGATATTTTGGATGTGCCCACGTTCATGAAGTGGTATGACGAAGACCATATTTCCGAGGTTATCGAGACCAGTGGCATCCGGTCAGCGCGCCGGTTCATCAATTCCAATACCAATGTAGACATGCCTTACCTTGCCATGTATCCAATGGACGACCTCGGCTTCGTCAAGGGAGAAGAGTTCCGAAAAATCACCGTTACAGGCGACATCTTGCCAGACAATAAAACCATCTATGACCTGGCCGAGATGGACGTGCGCAACGACACTCTAGTTTGCGTTCATGATGTGGCTAGACGTGGAAAAGGCGCCGTAAAAAGCCTGGTAACCATTGCAGTCGAACCAAAGGGGGGTGCACCTTCGGAAGAATTCTACCGATGGTTCCGTGAAGGGGTTTGTAACTCGGGGCCTTTCAAAGAGAGTGGATATTGGTCTAATGATAACGCAGCACTGTGCTTCGCTGGCACAATACAAGGGCTACCTTCGCACCACAGGCTTTAAGCTCGTTTTTGCAAGGACCAATGCACAATCGCGTGTGCTGAAAGGTCTTTCACCACCAACATACGAGCCTCCGTCCCAGCCTCCGTCCCAGCCTCCAACCTGGTTATCTCTTCATGAATTTGGGTGTACCCCTGAAGAACTGAACGAAGCGGAAATTAGAAAACTTGTTTCGAGTCCCTGGGGTGATGATGGATTTGCTAAATTTGAATTTAACATTTACAAGCTTGTAAAGGAATTTGGAGAAAAGGATTGGTTCTATGACGTAGAGCTTTGAATCTGCACAGAAATAGGGTTACCATCCTCCTGGATATAGACCCAGACCGGCATGGGAAACACATTTGTGCAAAAATCCGGGACAGTAAGGATAAGCATCAGGCCAGGTTAGCTGGATGATGTATGCTCTGCATACCTGGTGAAATGCTATCCAAGTTCTCGGCAATGACAGGAGAACAATGGACATCGATGCCGGTTTAAATTTTAGAGTTAGCCTATATAAACCGACCAAGAAGAAAGTTGCGGAATCTAGAGCTATGGGGCAAGGGAAATGTTAGCCGGAGCTATTGTATCAGTGGCCGACACGAGAAAACCGTCAACCAAGCAGCTGAGCAGTTCACTGATGCGGGGCGGGGTACACGGTCATGGCAACTGTCTTGGACTTGCGCAATGAGGAGGATTCGGTCAACGGTTGAGAAATTCGGCAAATCTCGCTGGTGTGGTTCCTGACTGTATTAACAAGGAGTGAGTTGAGGAGCACAATACAGCAGACGGGAAGTTTACGATTGATGTCAACCTGAATGGCGTATTTTACTGCATGAGGGCCCAGCTGCAGAACATGAAGAACCAGGGCAGCCTGGCCAGTGCTTCAAGCATATGTGGCGACATTGGTAGGTGCCCCAATCTTGTCCCACTCCAGATCCTGAAGGAATAGTGGGCGGCGACAAAACATGCCATCATTGGCCTTGGCAGGGCTACGGCTGAGGAGGTCGGGACCGAGAGATCCGAGTCAACTGCATCGCGCCTGGCATCATTGACACGCCTATGCAAGAAAAGTCTCAATCGACCCGTGGAGGCGAGATGAATTGGCAATGCCAGATCAAGCGCAGAGGTACACCGCTCCAAGTGGCCAATCAGGTCGCTTGACTCCTATGCGAAGACACCAAGTACACCACTGGACAGGTGCATTGCATCGATGGAGGATGGCATTGCCGATGGCCAAGCCAAGAGATGAACATCATGATGCAGGTAGGATGATAATGTTTCATACTGGCTTGGTCTGCTTTGGAAATTGTCATGATTTAAATTGTGCATTAATATTGAGACTATAACTTATTGAAAAGGCGTGATTTTTAAGGTGCCTCCTGCTGCCTGGATCAACGTGGTACTACCGTACTAGCATTGGAACTGAATTAGGCAAGCGTTTGAGGGGGAATCGTTGGCCTGAGTAGGCAATACGAGAAAATGGGTTTTCTCCCTCCTTCGTGACGTGACAATGGCCTCAAAGCTTGGCAAAGATGGCATCAACAGACCTCACAAATGTGGGGTCGAGTCGTTGTGAAGGACTTTACCACTGGTGCTTGTTACGGCACGTGTCCGGTCCCTTTGTAAAGGATCATGCCTCGTAAATATAACTGGTATAAAATAAAAAGGCGAAACGGGTCATGAAACGACCAGGCGATAAGGGGCATGGCCAAGGGCGTGAGGATTCTGAACCTGGGCCAGCAATGGGGCTGTGATTGGTGGCCGGTGCTGGGCGAGGATAAGCCCTTTGGTGTGGCCTAAAATTTGAGCCCTGGCAGCGGTCAAGAAATTATTCATATCCTAGACTACGTCCCGGCCTACCGAATGTGCTTGAGCCTCTTCTGCAGCCAAAGTTGCGGCACCCGTCAGTTGTGCGCTTAAGCGGCTTGGTGATTCAATATGGCAAAGAGCGCTAGCAATGCGGGCCATGCCGAGAGGGTTCGCAGGTTTCATACACGGAGTCGCGCAGGATGTGTCAATTGCAAGCAGCGACACCGTCGATGCGATGAGCAACGCCCGTCTTGGTAAGTAAGCTGGGTGGGTTTGCTGCGTCTCTCTCTGATCTGGGTGTATGTCACAACCGGTTAACCGCCTTGGTTGCTGTCAAGCATCTCGTGCATTTATTAGGCCGCTCAACTCGGGTCCACTCATGCTGCCCGTAGACCCGATGGCTAATCTGTTGTGCACTAGTTCTAAATGCGTAGACTTGAACGAGTCATGTTACTACAAACCCGTTGGGATCCCACTCCGTGAGCGAGGGATTCAGACGCAACCCGGAGAACAAGCGCCGTGGACCGTTCAACACCACTCCTCGTTACCATGCATGTCCACTCCCCAATATCCGCCTCCCCCATCTTCGAAGTCCCTGTCACCTCCAAAGCTGCAGGTGTCAACTTCTTGGCAAGTTGTCCCCTGGCAGTCTGCGGATCCCTTTGAGGTATTACCCATAAACATGCCATTGAGATCCAAGGAGCTTCTTCACTACTGTGGGTGCACCTGTGTTGTATGCATTTTAGCCACGCACCACCAGTCTGTCTAACCATTAAAAACAGTCATTCAAGGAAACCACGCTGCAAGAAGCGTGGCGGGTGATAGGTTGGTGACATTGGCCGTGTTTTGACGATGCCATCAACTAACGTCTGTCTCATCTCGTCAGCGTCGGCTCGATTTTTCAAGATCCCCATGGCCTCCGAAACCTTATGCTTATTGCTGGCATACACTATGCATGGCACGTTGGCAATCTGCAATCGTTTCAACCAACCTATCTTTTTCACAAGATTCAGAGCATACATACGGTCAACGCCTGGATCGAGAAAGGCTCACAGATAAACGCAGTGGCGGCTTGTGCAAAGCTCATCGCCACACTGTGTTTTGCAGAGGTACGTGGCATTCTCGCACAATTTTATGAATGGTTTCCTAAAACTAGACAATTGCAAAGTGTTATCTCGGCAATGTTAAACTCGGCGAAATGCATCTCCTTGGCCTCGTACGATATCTAGAGACACGATTGTGGAATAACAAGCACAATTCAAACACTGTGACCGACGCTGAACGAGAGCTCATCGACAGATACCTTATTCTGTGAGTAACTGAGGCTTTTTGGACCGAGCCCACTTTGTTTTTGTTTTAACACTTTATTCAGGTGCTACAGCATTGTCCTACGCCTCAAGAGCCCCCTCCAGGACGCCCCACAACGACCGAGGGATTCAGACGATACGGAGCATGAATCAAGTCCCGGAGAATTTAAATATATCGAACATAGGTCAGAAGTATATGATGGGAGTGGGTCTGGGCTGCGCCTTAAATCGATCCAGATGTTTCCGTTCTTCTTCAACTTGGCTCCCACAATCAGCAATTACCAAAACATCGACTCCCTGCCCACTATACAATGTCTAAGGGATATCACAGATGTATTAAACACGAGAGGTCTCGTCGCAGCCGGTAAAGTTCAGGTCGAACAGTCCTCCCGTCCGGACCTAAACAGAGTTGTGTTGCCAAGGTTATTGTTTGTGGCGATGAAGAGTCACATAGACTCATTACCGGACGACAACCGGCCATCAGCTTTGAAGGAAAAATCACTTGAGACGCCTTGGGCCCCCATGTCAGTGGCGAGCGGCATGTACATGACTGGTATCCTCAACGCTTGGAAGATAACGTCTCCGATGGAGAGTCGTCTCCTTTGCCACTTGGCAGAGATTTTAGGACGGGATGCCAGGGAAAACATAGGAAAAATTACAGGGAACTCAGAAAGAGCCCGCAACCTGTGGTTTTGGAAGGCGTTCGTTGGAGCGTTCAACGTGGCCCATGCACAGCCATTTTCTTCCAAGACGGCCTTGCGACAAATACTGGTGGACTTTTCCAGGCATCTTCGAATGTGGTCGGAAGCTACCGGCATAACTCAATGGGTAAAAGTCAAGGAGATATTGTCAAAAGTTGCGTGGCCAGCCAATTTTAAACAGGAAGACGCGGCGAAATTACTTTGGAATAAGGCGATTCTCTCCAAAGAGGTTTCTAACTGGTAGATGTAGCCCCAGGGCGGAAAATTTGCTTGGTTATGCGCATGTTAAAGAAATGGAATTGATTTGAGCTATCAACTTGCCGTTAGAAAGCAAGCACTCATGGATGAGAGGTTGGATATTTTAAAATGTCTCAAAGAGATAAACTACAGGAATAATGGAGATAATGCACCCAATAATTTACCACAGCAGTGGGAAATCGGATAGTCAACCTCACTGTCGGAATCCGTCCTTGATCCACCAGCACCTAAGCCAAACCCTCTCTCCATCTCTATCTACCCGCAATGTTGCTCCCCGCAATGTTGCTCCCCGCATTCCTCATGCAAGAATAAAAGGATCGTCCTCGACGTGTGTAGATAACCACGAATCAGCCCGCAACTGATACGTGAACTGTAGGGTGAGAGACTGTCCAGGCGAATGCGGGGATGTATTTCAAATCCGAAATCTCCGAGCTGCTAGGCCTGTAGAATACGCAGAACTTGGCATGATCACGCGCTCTTCGTCTGATAAAGGGCCCAGCTTTGCGCCGATTGGCTAATGATTTCGTCCGTCGTTGCCAAGAAACGAACGGGCCTATGTTACATTGTTTAGCAGAGATCTAAAGCTTGGCTTGGTGTATCGCCTTGGCGAGGATGCGGGAGGCTCAAAATTAGTCTACTTTGAGGAGACTTCAAGTATAAGAGATATGGAAAGCCAGGTTTTTGGCTTCTTGTTCAGGATGTTAGAATCTTCGCGATTTGGTTCAAAATCACCACCACCACCCCGCAGTTGATTGCAAATGCCCCCACCACCATGGACCATTCGCAAGGCTCTCGTACCTTTGTCATTGATTACACCAAACTCCGCTCCGATGCCGACTTACCCATAATGCTGGTAATTTCCAACATGGAAAGAATATGACCGTGATGGCACCAAACGGTCAATACCAAGTCAGTACGAACACTCCATTTTTCAAACTACACAGTCCCAAATATCTTTTCGCGGGGCCCCAACTGGCAGAATTTGGAGACTCCATGACCCAATTAACTCCCCAGATTACCTAGTCGACCAACGAAATTTGACAAAGAGGAAGTTTTCAGCATACGGGCGACGTATGTTACTAGCAGCTGTATTCTCGTTGCATGATGGCCGGCATTGATCAACGAGCCGCACTGGTCCATCGACGGCAATGTGAGCCGGCAGTAGGGAGACGAGGAGACTCGGGAGAGAAAATATAAAGAGGGCTGGGAGCGAAATGTAACAGTTTTGAATTTGAGCTAGCTTAACTCAGCATCCATCTTTTAATTCCTTCCTTCTCGTGACAATTAACCCAAAGATTGCCAAAAATGGGTGCTGGAGCCGTTAGTCAATCCGCCTATGGCCGGGCAGCAGCCGAGGACCAATATGGAATCACGGGTATGCTCAAGAACCCCTATGTATTCATGACTTGTGCATTCGCTTCGATTGGATGCGTCATGTACGGCTACGATCAAGGTGTCATGTCCTCCGTGCTTGTCATGGAGAGCTTTGAGGCCGAGTTTCCCACGTTGCTGGGCTCTACTATCCAAGGATGGCTTGTTGCTGCTCTTGAGTTGGGTGCCTAGGCGGGTGCTCTGTTTTGTGGATGGCTCTCTGATGCAATCTCTCGAAAGTATAGCATGATGGTCGCTGTAATCATCTTTACCCTGGGAACTTGTCTTCAATGTGCTGCTACCAACCCAACAATGCTTTTCGCTGGCCGTGTCGTCGGCGGTATCGGCATTGGAATGTTCTCCATGGTAATTTCTCTTTACCAGCCCATGTTCAGCAAGAACATGTTCAAGCGTCTGGCGATTGGCATCTGGATCATGATCTTCCAGTAGTTCACTGGTATCAACGCTGTGCTTTACTACGCACCCCAGATCTTTAATACGTTTGGCTTCACGTCAGTCACAACCGACCTCCTTGCCACTGGTGTCACTGGTGTCACTGGCATCTTCCAAATTGTCTTCACCATTCCAGCCGTTCTCTTCCTCGATCAATCTGGCAGGAAGGCCTTCCTGATCATTGGTGCCATTGGCATGATGATTTGCCACGTCATTGTTGCTGCGATTGAAGGCTCCTTTGAGAATGACTGGCCCCACCACACGGCTGGCGGCTGGGCAGCTATTGTTTTCATCTGGCTGTTTGCAGTCAACTTTGCCTACTCCTGGGGCCCAGTGTCCTGGGTTTTGGCGCAGGAACTGTTCCCCAACTCTCTTCGATCTCGGGGTGTCGCTGTTGTCGCATCCAACCAACTGGATGTTCAACTTGGTTATCGGTTTGACTACTAAGGACACGCTCGCCTTAATGAAGTATGGAACTTATATCTTCTATGCCGCATTTTGCGCTGGCGGCGCGGTTTTTTTATGGAAGTGTGTGCCAGAGACAAAGGACAAGACACTCAAAGAGATCGATGTCTATTTCGGTGGCGATGATACAACTATTGCGCGTGATGATGCCGCTCGCATGCAGCGAATTCGGGAGCAGTTGGATCTGGCAGGTGTGGAGCGCCCTGAAGATCTGGTGGAATCAAGCACGTTGAGGCCGAATCTTGAAGAAAGAAAGTATTGTTGGAATTGGGAACCGGATGCTTTAGTAAATACCTTTCTATTTTCACCCCTCCTTTACTAGATTTTAACTAATGTACATGCACGAAAAACTAGTCAAACTACCTGCTTCGCATCGTAAGCGAGTGAGCTAATAAGTTGCTGACGAAATGAGCTCAACATCCCAAGCATAGATTTTTTTTTTTTTCAAGGCTCGAATGAAGCATAACGCAATAAGAAACGTGTTGTTCACTGACTGAGGCAGTGCGAAAAACGCTCGGTCACGAAATAATTCACTGTGTGTGCGGTATTTGATAGACTCCCCCCAGAGGGGAGGAGCAGACGATGCAGGTTTTCATTCTAATCTTACATATATACAGACATTGTCGTAACTAATGATACTCGCAGCTCCAGCACTTTGCCTCGGCCGAGTCCCCGCATTCCTTGTCAAACCTTTCTTGCTTGGGATAAAGGCAGGCAGTTCGGTTCTGTACGTTGCCTTCCAGGTCGTTAATACTGTAGGCTGTCGTATTAGGAGCATTTCCCTTCTCGACCCACGATTGTAGTTGACCAAACAGAGACGTGGGCGGGTTGGCTGAGCCGCCAACGCAGTGGGCCAGACCGGGGATTTGGAAGTAGCGGAAAAAGTCGTCCATGCCTCCTACCGTCTGAGACACCTCGTTGTAATACTTGTCGGTACTATGCGGTGTGATGGCGTTGTCGGCCTGGGCGTCTCTGTTAGTCTGTTGTTCTGCATTCAAGGATTGGGAAATGGTTTAGGGAGGCTTACCATGCCATGGAAGACAACCAGCTTCCCTCCAGCTTCCTTGAAGGGCGTCAAGTTTGCATCGTCTGTGCCAATAAGAGAGCGATACAATTCTCTGCCTCGGACGGCGAGGCTGTCAAACTGAGCATGAGTAAGATTGGAAAGGTCCAAGTCATGTCCCTGCGCGACAAAAAGCTGCAACCAGAAAACACCCAGGCTGATGGGGTCGCCCTTGCACCCGTCTTTGTCGCACTTGGTTGTGACGGCGCCAGGTTGGTACGACGTGGGTAAATTGCCAGTCAAGTCGACACCAGGCGGAAGGCCGTACCAGTATGGCTGTCCTTCAGCGGTTTGCATGCCTTTCCATGTCCCATTGGTAACAATTGCTGCAGCCTCGCTGATCTGGATTGTCCCGGTTTCGTTGCCGCACTGTATCTTCTCGCCAACATACTTGAAGGGGTCGAATTTGTCTTGACAGTCATAAGCTGCCCCAATGATGCCATCCTTGACACCATCAAGCTCGTCGCAAAAGCCAATAGCCTTGGCCGAGAGAGCATCTATCTCGCATTCCCTAGGAAACTGGCCACCCATATTCATCACCTGCTGGGGCCACTGGAACGCGGGGAACAACTCGGTCCAGTAGATGGCGGGAGAACCAATTGCGATGCCATCATATGCAGTCGGGTATCGCTGGGCCAGCATGAGACCTTGACGTCCGCCCTGAGAGCAGCCGTTCCAGTATGAGTATTCGGGGCCTTTCCCATAAAAGTTTTGAATAATTGCTTTGCTGACGATGGCCTAGCATCGACAATTAGTAAGAATGGCACAAGGAGTTTTCCGGAAACGTCATTCCCACTCACCTGATCGTTCAAGGAGACAGAACCAAGGTTTTGAAGGTTGTTCAAGTTGACATTTCCACTGCTCAGCAGGGCCCAGTCCGTGGGGTCACTGGAGTTTCCAAGGCCTGCATCGGTGGTGGTGGTGGCATATCCATCGGCAATGGCTCCAACCATGGCAGTGTATGAAGGCTTGTAACGACCAGCGTTCCAGCCACCGCCGCCAACAGCTTGCATACGACCATTCCAATCCTCAGCAGGGGGGAGCCAAGTTTCAACGATTAGGGTGTCATTCTGGCCGGGGTGGGTGTAAGTCACCGTGACGTTGCAGAACGTGGCATTCTCCACAGTTGCTGAGGGTTGGGTCGGTCGAAACAGGTAGGGGCACGATCCATTGTAGTTGGTGATGAGCTGAGCACTTGTCGAAAGTATTTCAGCCCCAAAGAGAGTAATGTTGGAGAACGTCGCCGGGACGCAGCCTGCTGCTTGGGTATACATCTCGGGGTATCTAAGAAGAGAAGGACAAAAAGAAAGAAAGAAAGAAAGAAAAAATGAAGCCTCGTAGGGATTGAATGGAGTGGGTTAGGCTACTAAACTAACTTACATGGCCCTTCAAGGCAAGCCGATCAGCGATCCCCAAGACATGATTTATATAGTTCGTACGTGAATACATGTCCCACAAGCACACACTGAATGAGGAACCATGGCCAATCCATCCCGGACGCCGTCCGTGTTACAGGCGCGGTCCACTTTTTAATGTGCTCAACTTCCTTGACGCCCTCACCCAGACGCCAACATCCACCAATCACCGTTCGGCTTACAGCCAGGGACAGAGCGGCCTGGGACCCTGTGGATGCCAGAAGCTTTCCCCAGGGCCAAGCGATTCGCTGGCAAGAGCATGGGCCTTGATTCCCATGTTTCTCTATTCGCGATGAACCACCGGGAGCGGGCCAAGACAGGGCGTTTATTGAGACAGGAGGTGTTCCGAATTGAATCATTTGATGTCACCTTCCCATGAGCCAACGCGGGAAGTGGTTGTGAATCCCAACTCTTGGCGCCCGTGAATGGTTGGCCGGGGTCGAGGACTACGGAAATCGGGATCTACACTACCCGTCAAGCTTACAATTACGAGTAGCTGGATGCCCAGCGGGCGTCGCTGCGGCCGCGTGCGCACCCTCGTGCCAAGTGGTGGAATTCCGGTGGGAAGCCCGAAAACGAAATTAAGGGCATCCGCGGACTTGGCAGCAATGAGCAAGTTGTTTCAGTGTTGATGGCATGGCGAGAAAAGAGACGGGAGTTAGTTGGCACACGCAGTCCTGTTCATCCCAAGCACGAAAAGCCCGCGAGACAGCGTCACCTCCCACACCGCCCTGTATTCGCCTTGGCTGTGCTTACAGCGAGCGATTGGACGCCCTAGCTCGGCATGTGGGGTTGGCGGCGTTGGATCCTCGCTGTCGTGCTCTGTTGGCTGTCTTTTTGTATCCGTCTGCTTACCAACCAGGGGGGGGGGGGGCTTATGCAGGTCCCGGCCGGCACCACGGAATTGATCACACCCACTGGATGGACAATGACAAAGGACCAATGATGCCGTACGTCATGATTCAGCCTGAATGAGAAATGGCCGGTTGAACCTTCCAACCGCCATCTGGGCCGGGTCTGGGTCGGCCGTTTCGAGAATCTCACCAAGTGGATCCCGTGACGATCATCCAGATCATCCGAACTAGCCGAGCGAGTCGCATTTGCTAACAGCTTGCGCAGTGAAACACCAAATTCCGATATCCCCTTGCATGGCCAATCTCAGTGCTAATATCTGACTCTCTGCTATGCCCTCCATATGTCAATGTTCGCCAAAAAAAAAAAAAAAAAAAACCCTCACTATCTAGAAATGGCCCCTTATAATAGTAACCTTAGTAGTAGTGGTTATCTGATCCGTTCGACCCAAAAGAGGCACCGGCATCAGCTCATTCTCCAGCACGGAGCGAGATCAATTCTGGCCTCGTGCTCAACTGGATATTGTATATTGTCAAAGCGACGACGTGGGGCAGCTATTTAAAGCGGTGTAGGGCCTGAGGATAAACGCGTGTCCACGTTTGCTCTATTGCAAATAAGGAACTTGATGATTCTAGATAGCTCCGGTACTGGCCTTGTATCTGGATTGGCTCAACAGCCGCTCAAGTTGCATTTTATTCGTCCTGCTGACTCCACCACTGTAGGTCCCTATAGAGAAATCGACATTTTCTTCACCGGATAAACTCCACACAACATGGCCACCACAATTGCATAGCAAACACAAAAAACATAGCATGGCCTTCCTCGCGAAACAACAGTATCGCCCTATTGAAATTAATGGTTGGAGTGTCGAATTCGCACACAGTTTCTATGCATTCCTTCGCTAAGTGTTACAAGGTTCCTTGGTATAATTCTCAACATGTGAACGAGTGCGGTCTTTCAGTTCTCGTCTTGGCTTTTTCACGAATGAATTTTAATATTTTGTTTAAGGTTGGCTTCCCACGCAAAGCTTAACCGGAGATTTGTATGATTGGCCATCGAATAACCCCATTAGCGCCGAGGGTTCCTTTCAAACTCAATTAAGCCATCTGCAAACAGAGTCAATTCAGCGGTGCTTGCTTGATATATGCTCCGCAGCTCGATACAGTACATTCGGGAACTTGACGTATAAAGTTGTGAGGACTCATCCAACAGAGATGTCTCCAATAATCATGTCAGTAAGAGACTTGTTGAGTACTAATGATATTAGAGCCGTCAACATGACCGCTAATACACTCATTGATATGGTTGCTATTTTCCTCGCCATTTTCTAGATACAACATCACGGAGAACCTCAACTCGACTTGTCTCATGGTTTTCACAATGGCCCAGTTTTTCTTCCCCGCCCAAAGCTACAGATGAAATAGAGAGGGAGGATTAAGTGAAGTAGTTGAAATTCGGGCTTCCTTTGGCCCTGTTTTATTCTCTCTAGCCCAGCGTAATCTAATCTAGTCTAGTCTATAAATCATTACTCTTATCGCATAACCAATTTTTGACTCATTAGGCCCCAACTTAGTCGCGGTGGGGAAGGGCGCCGTTGCCGTTGGCGCCAAAGTACTCAAGGCTGCCCTTGGGGTCGGCCTTCATGGTCTTGCTGCCCTTGATCCAGTTGGCGGGGCAGACCTCACCGTGCTCATCGGTGAACTGGAAGGCCTCAATGAGACGGACAGTCTCCTCGACGTTGCGGCCGACAGGGAGATCGTTGATGGTGATCTGGCGGAGGGTGCCAGTGGGGTCGATGATGAAGAGACCACGGAGGGCAATACCCTCGTTCTCGAGGAGGACGCCGTAGCTCTTGGAGATGGCGTGGGAGGGGTCAGCGACGAGGGGGAGCTGCAGGTCGGGGCCAAGGCCGCCCTGCTTGCGAGGCTGAGCCTGCCAGGCGATGTGGGAGTAGTGGGAGTCGGTGGAGACGGCGAGGACCTGGGTGTTCAGGGCCTTGAAGCGGTCGAGAGCGTCGTTGTAAGAAACGATCTCAGTGGGGCAGACAAAGGTGAAGTCCATGGGGTAGAAGAGGAGGACGACCCTTTTGGACATGTGATTAGCAATTGATTGGAACACGCAAGCCGTTATCGGAGGCTGAACTTACCACTGGCCAAGGTAGTCGGACAGGGAAATGTCCTTGAACTCACCGTCGGCGAAGACGGTGGTGGCCTTGAAGGCGGGAGCGGGCTGCTGAACAAAGGCGGACATTTTGAGGCTGGAGTTGATGGTTTGTGGTTGTGTTGACAATGAACAGAGGAGCAGAAGCCCAAGAAGTAGAAGGAAAGACGTCAATTAAAACATTGTTGCAACGTGGTTTGGTTCCCGCCGATAAGTGTGGGACTGAAATGATTCCAAAGAGTTCCCCATCGGTATCCACAGCGACGCCCACTGAGCTTTGCGTGGCAGACCGCTAGCCTGGTTCTACTGACATGGCATTATTGCGAAGCCTGCACTTGCATGCAAAGCGAAATGTCATTGGCCGTGTGTGTGTCGGACAAATCCCCGAGGGCGTCAAGACCTGTCCGAGGTCCTTATCTGAGGTCTTTATCAGTGCCATCTGACATGGAACACGCAAACGCGTGGGATGTCAGGCTGGGTGGGGTGCACCGCCGCGTCCCTGGTGTGATTGGACGGGACACAAGGCCGAATCTCAAGCAGGCAAAGCACGCAACACTGGGATAATTGACGACTGCAGAGCAGCCGCAACATCTCGATCGAACAAACTGGAAGACTCTGGCGTCTCCACAGAAACAAATACCCCACCATTGGGGACAACGAGCTGTGACGACGTTGCTTCAGGGGGCAACAAAAGCAAAAAGCAAAAACCAAAGGCGCTACCGAGTACCGAGTACGGATACCGTATTAACTCAATGGATTGGGACTCACCCGTGGGTCTAGATCTCCCCTGTCGAACCAGTGAAATCCCCTCTGTCAAGCCAAAAACCAGCTAATTACTTGATCAAATGGCCCACAAAGAGATCGATGGCTCATTAGATACAGTCAATTGGTCTTGACAAGGGTGTCAAGACCCACGGGGTGAATCCCAATCCATTGAGTTAATATGGTACAGGGTGCCAATTTGTGGAAATCTTACGACGCACGGCCCCCTGGCTTGTATTTACGTCTTATATATATCTACTCCTGCGTAGCAATTGTGCAGAGGAGTTGGGTAATTATGGATGGGAAACACGTAGCAACTAGCTTTGTGAACTCTTTTTATTATTATTTTTTTATTGCTCCTCTTTTTTTTCTCATCGAGGTTGCAGTTGGCGTGTCGCGAGGCTGTGGAGCCTCACTGGCATAACGTCGGCTAAACACGGTCACGAATGACGGCAGATCATTTTTTAGAATGTAAAAATAACACTCATCATCTATGTCTCCTTTCTCTTTCTTTTCCCGTGATGCAAGAGATTTTCTTATTCAAACAACTAAATATAACCTAGTTATATTGAAAACTAATTCATGCCCTACTATCGTCATCTCTAACAATTCAAGTACAAGGTATATAAAAGCTTTAAAGTATCACCATTATCTGGGTGATGTTCCAGGAATGGGGGAGCACCGCTCGTTTCATCCAGGCCATGAGCAAAGAGGAATTCATCCAAGGTAGCCACAGAAACCTTGAAGCCGCGAAGAATAATAGTTGGCATGATCAGTGAGTGCCTGTGATACTTTGCCCAGATGGGGCAGAAAGAGGCGCACGAGCAATTGAAGATATTCTTTACCTGAAGTTACGAAAAGAAAAGAAAAATGATATGATGGAGCGAGCCAACAGCGCGATTCATTGTTAGTAGACCATCACGAGGTACGAGGTGCAAATGAAAATGGAGCCAGGTTACGATTAGCCATTGTGCTTACCTGCTCCACGACGAACCAAGAGGCATAGCGTGAGTTGGGCTTGCCTGACCCAATAAAAGACGATGTAGAGTAAATCTTGTTAGGATACTGATATAGAAACCAAGTTGGAAGATTGGAAGTACAAGCACAAAGACTAAATAGGAACGGCAGCCGCATATGCAGGAAAAGTGTGTGGAGAGAATAGTCTATAAATGCTAAGCAAAGTTTAATCCTCCACAGATGTCGTTTTTGCGTAGCCCTTCACAGGACCTCGTCTTGTGATTGGCACAAACATCTCTCCTGTAACACGGACATCTTCTGGGCCCGTATCGTGCAGATGTACATTGAACCATCGCGCAACGTGAGCGATGACTACGAACAATTCCATATGCGCAAAACTAAGGTTTTCAAATTAGCAAAGTACAGGCATCATCTGCACGTCTGGTAGAAATACTTGATTCCAATACAACCTCTGCTTCCTTTTGTAAACGAGACTAGATATCGTGCAAGGGGCTGTCCATTCTGGGCTGCCTTGATCCACCTGTCGGGATCAAAAGTTTCTGGATCAGGAAAAGTTTCTGGATTTCGATGCATCAGATAGCTGGAGCTACTCATCGGGGTCTTTGGTATATATTTCGTTAGAATACAGCGAATAATGGTCCGGCTGGATTACATACTCCTGGTGGAATAGTATAGTGCTTGTACTGGAGTGTTTCCGTTGGTGCGACACGGGGAAGCCGTGAAACCACACCATAGCTTAGGCGCAAAACTTCATTGATAAAGGCACTCTAATAGTACATGTTAGCCAAGTTCCAATTTGCCATACGCTTGGGCGGAAACTTTGAATACCAGATATGGCAGCCGTTCAAGTTCGGGCCAGGTTGGCCTGCTTTCGGGCGAGGGCATAATTTCTTTCAATTCTGCTCGCAGCTTATCTCTGATCACTGTATTCCGACCGAGCTGATAGGCAGCCAAGACCAAAGCGGTGGTGGTCGTTTCTGTTCCCGCAGACATCAAAACTGTGAGTTCATCTCGCAGTCGAAACTCACTTCGTTCTCCGGGGGGAATGCCTGGATCCGCCATGGCTTGGATCATATTTCTCCTCGCGACTGGGGAGTGATTTGTTTTTGATAATTGATCTTCCTGCTTGGAAGCCGCAGTTGCATAGTCAAAGAGCGAGCCTAGGAACTGGAACAATGCTGATCTCTGAGGCAAAAGAATCGAGATTACTTGCATCGAGAAGATATGCGTAAATTTGGCCAGAAAAGGGAAAAATCGAGTATAATGAACAACATCCATCCCTTCAGTGATCGCGTTTCTGACATCATTACGAAAGTCGGGATCATCCAAAAACCCCCAGTGTCGGCCACAAGCATAAGCACAGAGGACATCAGATGTTAGCGCAGAGAAAAGGTCATGAAGACGTACAACGGAGTCTTTTTTTTGGAACTCCTTGAGGCGTTGTGATAGCTTTGCCAACCTTTCTTCAAGTACATCAGACGTCTTTAGAACAGAGGCTTTAGAAAAAAAGTTGTTCAAAATGTTGCGTCGGAACCGGTGATGATCGTGGCCAACAGTAGCTATCATTGAGTCGGGCGACCCAAAACAAGTCACAAACTTGGGGTCTTTATCACGCTTTCGGGTGCTGGGAGCATATATTTGATTGTAAAACGCGGGGTCGCTGACATGAATTTCCCGAGGGTTGATGCGAACGATGGGACCTGTATAGAAGTTTAGAATGCCACTCTTCTGTACAACTAACTGCCATGTTTGCTGCTTCTACCATATTCTTTATGCATTTTCTCTATTTCGAAAAGGAACATTCCTGGGCGTATGATGGTGTGGTAAAACTCAAATAGGTGTGTGGCTGCCGTCAATTTGGGACCAGGGATGCTGGACAGGGGATGGAAGTATAGGCGATATATAGTTCTGGTGAACAGGTATGAAACGATCCCAATGACAACGAGCCAGAGGCGGGAAACGTCCGTTGCTATCGCGTTCATCGTAGGCCACTATGCTAAGTTAACAATGGTGAGGTATATATTGAGTTACAGAAAACGAAGTACAGAGACGGAGGCAACTGACCATTATATTGTTATCAGTTATAAAACATGTCTCAGTTGAGTGGTGAAACTGAACCGCGAAAGCGGTTCTCGAACATTCGATGTACTTTTGCAGAAGGGCCTCTCTTATTCACCCCAACCAACAGAACAGTCAACTTTGATCCTTCCAATCTCTCCCAACCTTATAGCGGAGGGAAGGTTCCCGCAAGGAAAACAATACTACGCCTTGAGAAACATTAGTGTCCCTAGGCCCCGAGTATGGAGAAGCATATTTAGGCATTTTCATAAACAGGAGGTCAGCCAAGTTGGACAAAGGAGCTTATCATGTGCCTTTAGGATCTGGGCTTAGTGTGGTCAAGGTTGAGGTTTACGGTTAATTATCTTGTTATCCGCAACCACGTGGCGAAGAAAAGATATTAAACTGGCATCAGATCAGATGCATAAAAAAGCCCCAGATGTATTAAGAAGGCTGATGGCACCTGGTTATGGATGAGGAAGTCTTTCAGCGAGGTATAGGTTTAGCTTGGGTAACTGTTGCGTATCATGACTGTTGCTGAGTACATGAGAATAGAATAATGCATACAAATCTCACATTCTCTCTCTCATAGGGATTATTTGGTAAATATAGCATAAATCGAAAGTTGAGAGAATAATTGTATATAGTTGGATAACTCATGATGAAGTAAACAGGGGCAATCGTTGGGCCGTATCTTGTGGCTCCCAGAGGCTCTTGGCGGCTCCTCGAGGCTCGCATTATCCTTCGTTGTGCGACGCTTCCCGATGTGGAGGTGAAAAGTCTTGGCGTTTCCCGATTGTCCGAGATCACGTGTTGAATTTATCATCATCAAGGAATGCGAAAGGCATCTAGTCCTGGGGCCACTCACAGCGCAGACTTAGATCCACTACGGTCTTGGCGTTTTCCGAAGCTCCGAGCCCACTTCGACGGATTCGTCATGTCAACAGAGTCAAAGGTGTAGTAGGAAATGTATAAAATGTTTAGAGAAAGACTGCAAGAATTATAAAAAAGGAAGAAGAAGAAGAAGAAGACATCACCCAACACTACAAAGAACAACGACAAGAACACAATTGCACCACAATTCAATCCAACCCATTCTCCCTCAAACAAATACCCAACCCAACCAAAACCATGTCAAAAATCATTACTGTCTTTGGCGCCACTGGCAACCAGGGCGGGTCTGTCGTCCGCGCCATCCTCAACGACCCTGCACTCTCGCAGGAATTCAAGATTCGTGCCGTCACTCGCGATGTCACAAAGCCAGCCGCCCAGGAATTGGCTGCCAAGGGTGTCGAGGTTGTAACCGTATGTTGATCCTTGTCAAAACCAATGCCAAATGTCGTCGCATTCTTACACGTTTTATATCATTAGGCCGACATGTCTTCCGCTGGGCAGGCCGCCCCGGCTGTCAAGGGCGCCCACACTGTCTTCTTGGTCACCAACTTCTGGGAAAGCGCCTCGGCAGACATCGAGTTGGCCCAGGGCAAGGCCGTCGCCGACGCCGCTAAAGCAGCCGGCGTGAAGCACATCATCTTTTCCTCTCTCCTCAACACTACAGAGATTAGCAAGGGCGCATTGCCCAACATTAGCCACTTCGTCTCCAAGGCTGATATTGAGCAATACATCCGCGACAGCGGCATTCCGTCCACTTTTGTCCTTCCCGGATTCTTCATGTCAAACATGTTCATGATGATTCGTAAGGGACAGGATGAAGGCTACGCCCTTTCCCTCCCAGTATCACCGGAAAAGGCCCAGGTGCCCCTCTTTGATGCCAGCGCAGACACTGGTGAGTAACCCTTGACAAGAGTCAGGTAGAAGTGGATGCTAACCCATCGTCTCAACAGGCAAGTTTACTGTGGCAGCTCTGAAGCAGTCGAGCTTTGTTGGCAAGAGAATTTATGCGGCTGTTGATTATTACACCCCATCAAGAATCGCGTCAGAGTTCTCCGAAGTCATTGGCAAGCCCGCTGTCGCGGTCCAGCTTCCTGCCGAAACTTTCAAGTCCTTCATTGAGCACGCCGCACAGGAGATGCTCGAGAACATGCTGCTCCTGGAAAACCCCGGCTACTTCAATGGGGCAGATTTGAAGGAGAGCCTGGATCTCCTTGCCGAAAAGCCAACCACTTGGAAGGAATTTGCGGAGCAGAACAAGGACAAGTGGTAGTCGATATGCTACGGCCTATTTCGCCGTATGCGGCTGGCCTTAATTAAGTGCTGTTGTACTTTGGTAATCATGAGCACTGTGAATTGTTGATTAGTCTTTCACTCTACAGTATAATGAGAAGAACAGTTTTCAACATCTAATACGGTTTCATAGCCGGAAACATGGTTTATGGTCGCAGATGTGTAGTTATGGAATCTGACTTGATGTACGAATCCGACCTGGAATCTAGGCTCACTTGAATAGTCTAGGCGGCTTGGTTTATTACCAATTTTTTAGCTGACACCCCCAACGCCATTGAATTAGATTATTATTGGCCATCATTCGTTGTGACGTAATAATTCTCCCTGATAGGCGACTTGACGCCCCCCGAATCACGCACTACATCTTGGTTCCGTGCTGAGTATTGAAAATTACGTTCTTTTTTTTTTTAATGGGGGGCGCTCTGTTATCATATTAGATTGAGTGCATATGTTGGCCATTGCAGGAATGATCTGTGGTCCTCGTCGAGCAAAGTCTACAACCCGGAAAGAATATGTTCGGGCCAGCCGTCTAGAAACCAAGAGCTCTTCAGAGTCTTTAGCAGTGGGGCGCAGTAGCCTAGGAGAAGCAATGAGATGGTGTCAAGACTTTGCACGCATCCCACAAAGGCGTCATCCATGATGTTCGGGCCACTCTCAGGCCTTTGAATATAAGAGCAAGCTTGTCTTTATATTTTCCCCTTCTCTCAATTGATTAGGTCTGTCAAAAAGTTGAACCAATGAGCTCTAGGGTAAGCGCACAAAAGATGGAGGACAGGGAACTGACAAGATAATTTTCGCCGACTGTCTTTCTAGCAACTGGTTTGCAGGTCAACTAGTCTGTTCGCCTTCCTTTACTAGTTTGACTGCCGCAGTCTCTCGATTCGTCCGGGTGTAAAAGGGATGCCTCCAATCATTTATTACCTAGCGCGTTGAACCTTTGACAATGGCTCAAGACATTGTCCCTACTTGAGATACGTTATTGGCCTGCGTGCGCCACCTTGTGGTATTGAACATGTCTTAAATTGATGGTGGCAGCGACTACGTGGTTTAATTGGGCATCCGCTTTTCTTGCTTCTTATTAAGATGCCTCATGTCACAGCATTCTTCAGTTCATTCCATGATGCTTGTTATTTATCTTGTTGTTACCCTTGCCAGATCTTTTGTAATCCTTTTCAATTTGACTCCAGCACCTTTGACCTGGGCAGGAAAAATTCCGTAACGATGCATTTGAAACGCGTTGCCTTGCTTTCGGGCGCGGGCTTTTGCATGGCCAGAGTAAGTCGTAAACCAATCTTTTCCTCGTCCATGGAATTGAAAATCTAGCCAGGACGCTTGCATAGCATCCGGTATTTCGACATCACTGTCTTCTACCGTATTTGGCGCAAATACTTTAACAACTATCACTACGACTACATCTGAGCTCTCCACCACGGACGCATCTACGACGCAGTCATCCACAACTACATCAATTGCAGTCACTTCCGCTACAATAGATTAGCGCCTGGCTGATCCCAGCATCGAAAGCAGCACCAACCCTACCGAAACGAGCTTGTGGGTCGGGTCAGGAGCATAACCAGCTTCTGGTGTAGCTGTGGTCTCGACATCTCAGGATGCTACTACTCTCCCAAACGGGCGGGGAAGGAATTGCACGATGCATTCATAAAATATCACCATTTGGTTGATCGGAATAATTTTCGCGCGTGCAGTACAATGTTAGTCTACAATATGCAGAAATCGTACAGTTTATGCCGGCTTGTCGACATAGTTATGGGATATTAATATACATTCTCAGTCATGGTCGGCTTATCATGCCCATTGACCGCTGACGGCTCTCATTGCTCAAGTCCCAGGTTCTTTCTGTCTTAGCCTTCTCACGTGGTGGCATAACTGGCTCTCAAAAGCCAATCGCTAATGACTCCCATGAGAATTGGGAAGAGTACCAACAACTCATTTCTACGATGAGCCCTCGGAAGCGAGTATGCCAGATTATTTTAAACTCGTCGTGACTGGTATTGATGTGGTCTCTCTTATAGACATTGACAGTCTCTCTATAAAGGCCGTAATTTAGTGGTCGATCCCAAAGAAACCATGAGCTATACTAGCACCTGACGTTGTTACCAATGCTTTTATAGCGAATCTTCTCTCTCGGGATAAGGCCCGCCTCACCAAGTTTGGAAATTTATTTCTTTGTTAGCGAGGTTCCGGATATGCACCCAATGAAGACGAGTGCTGATTTACGAATGAATCTCGTTTACTACAGACAGTCTTATTTCAATCGTTGGGTAGTAAACTTTGAGCGCGCCACCGGACATTAAGCTGAAGCAGGGGTGTGTTCTTAGAAGAGCTTGATCCGGTTATAAATGATGGTCCGAAGAAGACATGCATCCATTCCTATCTTGTTGCCTATACGTGGCACGTTTTCGGGCCGGATCGTGTCCATGGATCCCTTACAAAACCTTGAAATACAACCGGGTTGGCACATCCAAATGATCCTGCGAAAAGACCAAAGTATATCTGGGGGTGGCGTGGGATTAAGTGGTGCCACCCACGCCGATTTACCATGTGCACGGCATTGGCCTGGCCTGGTGCCATCGTGGATCCTGATAGAAACCCTGGCTATTGTGCCAACTGGTAAGGTGAGAATTGAGCCTTAGGGTCCGGGTGCAGAAAGTTAGAAGCCAACACCAAGGAAGGAATAAAACCAATGAATAGTCAACACTAGAATACCTCACTTCCTGTCTTTCTATAGGCTTCTTATTGTTGTTATTTACTTCTCCTGGGCGTCGCTTTATGACATGGCAGATCTTTCAGGTTGATTGGCCCAAGACATGACAGGGTATGAGCGGACGGTGGCAAGTATTGAATTTCGGCTCGGAAGGCTTTAATGGAATCGATACGCTCATCCAAAAGATGAAGACTGCTTCTCTACCCAGGATTTACACCGTGTGTCCTGCTGACAATGTGGGACGTGGGAGTGTCGCGAAGGACCCCGCTGATCTCCTTGCTGAACCCCCAAAGATATGCACATGTGAGATTTGAAGAAAGCCATGGTGTTAATAGCAGACAAATTAAAGCGCCAAATAAGACTCGATTTACACAGGTTTTGGGACTGCTGCCAGTGCTGGTCGCCGGCATGACTCCTACGACTTGCGACGTTGACCTCGTCGCGGCCATCATGAATGCTGGTTACTACGTCGAGTTTGCGACCGGCGGCTATAACAATGCATCAGCAGTGTCTACAGCCTTGCACAAATGGGCAACCAAGATTCCAGATGGGAGAATAATAACTGTGAATGTCATTTATGTAAACCCTCAGGACCTCGCTTGGATGATCCCAGAGTTGGCATCACTCTTTCGGGAGGGACTCCCAATTCGCGGCCTGGCGGTTGGCGCTGGTATTCCTGCCCCAGAGGTTGCCACCGAGTGGATAGAAAATATGGAATTGCCATATATCGGCTTCAAATCCGCCAATGTCGACGCCATCCATCAAGTTTTGGAAATCGCAAAGCTACATCCCACGTTGCCGATTTTGTTGCAGTGGACTGGTGGCCGTGCGGGAGGTCACCACTCAAACGAGGATTTCCACCAGCCTATTCTAGAGACCTACCAGGCCATCCGCGAAGTAATAAACACCATTCTAGTCGGCGGTAGTAGATCTGGCGATGCGGATGGCTCTTGGCCTTACCTGTCAGGACAGTGGCCCCGAGCCTTCAACCGGGCACCAACGCCCTTTGATGTCATTCTACTTGGTACTTGCATTATGACGACTTTGGAGGCAGAAACTAGTCTTGACGGCAAGAATGCCATGGTTGATGCGTTCGGAGTCCCTGGTGAAGCCTGGAATGGAACATTGAAGTAGCCAACCGGAGGTGTCATCTCCATTACTTCACACTTGGGAGAGCCGATGTATGTATTGGTGACTCGTGGAATGAGGCAGTGGGCTGAGCTGGAGAAGGTTCTGTTCAAACAGCTCAAGGAAAATATGGTGCAAACCCTCAATTCCCGCAAGTCATACTTTATTTCCAGGCTCAACAAGGACTATCAGACGCCCTGGTGTGGATTGGACTATTCCACGGGTGCGGCGATCTATCTCGCTGATATGACCTATTTCGGGGTGCTTCACCGCCTTTTAGAACTTCTGTACCTCGCACAAAAGGGTGATTGGGCGGATCCCTCTTTCAAACCTCTCACTCAAACTGGATACAGTGAGGGCATCTTGGGCTCGGATATGGAGCCACTTTGTCTCATCAACGGCAATGATTTTGCCCATGATCCCGTAATCGCTGAATGGAGGCTGTTTTGGTTTGTAAACATGCAGCAGTTGTGCGAACCGGCCAGAGATGGAACAATGAGGTATTCGAGAAATGGCAGCATTTGGTTCTCGACTAGCTTCAATAGTACAATGCTGGACATGACCGATCTCTCATGTCCTTTGAAAACTTCACGCATCCCATACAACTATCAATAAGATCACTTTAGATGATCTGCTGAAAAGAGTTTATAGTGGCAGCTGCCTGGAAATTAACGACAATGTCCGTGGGGATGCTTACAAGTTCGGCCTTGGGCTAGAATTGGATGATGCGATCAGATTTAGGATGCTTGAGGCATCGTGCCCTGTAGATACCTCATGGCCAGACGACATGATCTTGGAAGACCTCGACTGGTGCGGTAACAATGATTCCGCACCGGATATTGAGGATGCGGAAGAGAAAACTGGTAGGTAGCACAAGCGTTCGCATGTCACATATCACTCTTTTGGCTGACTTTGAAGCCTGTACGTTTTGGTTCTTCAATGTTTAATTTTAGTTATACAACTTGATACACTGAAACATGACCAGAATGATTGTCCCGTATTGGCCCATACCTTATGATTATGTCTTAGGTCAAGGTGGAGCGTCAGTTGTACATCCACAAGACATTGATGTTGGTTTTGTGCTGAATTCTTACACTAAAAAGGAACCCCTGTTCACCCAGTTGATCTCGCTTCTAACATCAACACATATGCCGGCCGCATGATGAGATGAAGAAGCAAAGAATCTTTGGTCACGCCGATATCGCTCATCCATGGAGACTTTGGCTTGTTATATAGTTTCATTCGTGAGTTTAGAAGTGAAGCTTGTTTCGTTCCCGATTTACTTTTTTCCCGCCCGCGAGCACGTCAAGCTAGACCGCGCAAGCGCCTGATCGCCATGTGCGCTAGACTCAAGTTAAATTGGATTTTAAGCCACCATCACTATTAGCCCACGCACGCGGTTTGTTGTCATTTGACCCCACACGTCTGGCCGCCCTGATCTTGCAGACGTAGCCTGATTGTGATGCATGCCCAAACGCGTCCCTCTTCCCACCGTCGGAGATCGTATGTCCTGAAGCAGACCAACCATGATAGATGTCGCCCGCATCAGTGACGTCGGGTCTATCAAGCCCCTGGACAGAAAGGACTTGCCCGTCAAGGCCGTTGGCCACCTCGATGGCTCACGGCAGCCTACCCCGGCCTTTTCGACGGTTCCGTTCCAACCAGACCCCGATTTTGTTGACCGCCCAGACATTTTAGAATGGCTCCACGACGCAACAACACTGTCTTGCAGCCGCATGGCGCTTGTCGGCCCCAGCGGTGCTGGGTAGGTCCTCACTGACCTTGCCATATCATGTACTGACAGTAGTAGCAAATCCCAGATCGCGGCCCAGTTTGCGCGTGAAGTGTTTCAAAGATCACCGGAAACATACGTCTTCTGGGTCAATGCTAGCTCTAGAGCTCGCCTTGAGGAGGCATATCAAAGTATAGCCAACCTACTGCGGCTGCCTGGTTGCGATGATCTGAAGACGGATGTATTTGAGTTGGTCAATAACTGGCTCTTTGACCGACGACATGGGCCATGGCTAATAGTTATGGACAATTTTGAGCATGACGGCATATTCATCTCAAGAAAGAACTCTTCTACATCACAACGGGAAGGGCCCTTGTTCTCATCTGGCCCGAGAATTGGGCATGGCTCCATTCTATTCACATCCCCAAACCAGGCAGTGGTCCAGAAACTGGTCAATCAAGGAGCCATCTACCACGTGCCTGCAATGACGAAAAGCCAAGCCTTGCAACTACTTCACAATAAAGTCCCACGACATTCCTACAGCGAACAGGAACTAGAACAGCTCCCTGAAGTACTACAGAACATGCCACTGGTGGTCAACTTGGCGGCAACATACATTCAACGCACATATTTCCCCAGGTTAACGAGGGAATATGTGGAAAACTTTCTTCAGAGCCGCAAAGAAAACGAAAGTATTTTTGGGATAGGGAACAGCGAGGTTCGGCGACACGACGACTCCGCTTCGCATTCCGTTGGTGTCATATGGCAAACCACGTTCGACAAGATCCAGAGCGAAAGGCCCTCGGCCGCCGACTTACTTTTCTTAATGAGCTTCTTCAATCACCAAGGGATCCCACGATATTTGCTAAAGGCGTATGCCGACGAGCAAGGCCAAGAAGAGCAAGATTTCAACAAGGACATCGACATCCTATGTCAATATAAGCTGATAACAATATCGTTCAACAAGGACATAATAATGCATCCATTGGTCCATTCCTGTACCAGAACGCGGCTACCCCACGGGCAAAGATTAAGACGCATGTTCCTGTCATGTATTGCCACGACGTACCCTTCAGATGCTGACTGCAACCGGATCAATTGTCAAAAGCTGGAGCCTCATCTTGAGCACATTATAAACGACGTCCCGGTCAATGATGACGTACTACGGTGGTCCAAGCTGATCCATAGGATCGGGACGTATTGGAGGACGATGAAGAGATACAGCGCCATGGAGCAGCTGGTCCAGAAATGCCTGAAAGTGTGTCAAGATGCTCTTGGAAACCAGCACCGAGAAACAATTCTGACAATGAGAGACCTTGCCGTAGCCTTGCGATGTCAAGGCAGATACCCCGAAGCAGGACAACTGTACAATCGTACTTTGGAGATGGCTTCGGGAGCCTTGGGAGCAGACCATCAAGATACTCGTTTCATCAGGAACGAATATTCTCGAGCGCTGAAGAGTGAAGGCCGGCATGCGGATGCAGCGCTGCTGTATGAATACAGTCTGAAAGTGGAGAGCCATCACAAGCCACCACCAGTTTTCCCGCCACGCCGGAGAAATCTAAGCACTGGCAGCGCCCCGGGTTCCACCTACAGGCCCATGTTGGATTTCGAAAAAGCTACGTACGGCACAAGCCACAGAAGAGGGACCTCGGAACACGGGTCCCGGAAACGCTACTCCAGAGCTGAATCACTGAATGATATTACAATCAGACCAAACCACGACAGCGCGTTTCCGATGAATGCTTAGTCAATTTGTCTCGCACCCCAATGACTGTACATGGTATATATTAATGTTTGTTTCGTAGCGTTTTATAGAATTCGCATGCCTCAAAGAACATTCAATAAACGCAACGAGTGTGAATGAATAATGTCAACATGATGTATTTTCCATAATGAGCCAAGCGCGGCGAGTAACAACTTGAGATATCTGGCCCGGGGACAGTACAAAATGGTATTAAACAAGAGACAAAATCCCGAGGGGAAAACACCGGCCATCAAGGCATCCCGTGTGTGTAGTATAGTAAGAAAGAAATATGTCTTCTGCAATGGCCGAGGATATTTCACAAATCCTTTTAAATCTGCAGATTGATTTATTACACTCTTGCGGCGACCAAGCTCATGTAAATACCCCAGAGAAAGCCAACGAAGCTCAGAAAGACAATTCGCCGATGGACCGGGACAAATGAGAAGCTGATGATGGAAGCAATGGGCCAGATTTTGTAGCCAGCCACAATAATAGGGATAGTTTGCTGGGTAAAATGAGCGTCGTTGGTTCAATTGTGGGGTCGATGAGACTTACTGTCATGATATTGTTCCAGATGGTGGAGCTGCCCTGACCCTTGAGAATACCCATGATTATCAAAAAGGCAGCGGTATTCATAATAGCGCCGGCACTGATGCAGTCAACGAACCACTTGGTCAGCGTATTCTGAAGGCTGAACTTGGGCTCCGCGGCGCTCGGAATTTCAGAGAAGCCCTCCTTGAGCTCGGGGGCATCGTCACTCTGAGGCCTCATCTCGATATCCCCGAGGCGCTCATGTTTGCGCTCTGTGGGATATGCGGGAAAGGTACGCTCAAGGAACTGCTGCCAATGGTAGTTGGGAGGGGCAGTAAGCAACGAGAGGGTCACGAAGCGCAGCAGCTGGAGAATGTCCAGTGCCACTTGGCGCTGTTACGGGGCGGCGAGCATTAGCAATTGGGCTGGATTTATCAGGGGATCTTGGCACTGAGGCGGATGGAATGATGATGGAATGGATGACGGTTACACGACCAGAGCGAGGTTCAATGCTGGGCCGGACGCTGGGCACGAGAGCGGATCGATCCTGACCTTTTCCTGGTGCGCCTGGATGACCTGCGCACAGATGTTGGAGAGTGTGGAAAGGGTGGTAGCCTGGAGCGTGGCGGTGACAATTGGAGATGTCATTTTGGGCGGTCCAACGAGCGTATGGGCGTCGAGGCGTGGGAGGAAGATTTTGAGGCTGGAGCCAAAGTGAGATGGGATACTTGACAACATCAACACTGCGTTTCGTCATGGTGGAGAGTAACGGTGCCAATTCACGTGTCGCGGTCGGGATAAGTAAAGATCCGAGAACGCGAAGCGGTGCTGCGGTGCTGCGGTGCTGACTGAGACAAAGCTGCCAAGCGCATCGCAAGCCATTTGGGCCTTCAATCAATGAGAGGAGGCTCCGTGAAAGAATTAATCCAGTCGAGACATTCCAGCCCGTGATGCTCGACGTGGTTGCACCAAGACGCACACGTTCGGACAATATCCTCGCAACGCCATGGAAACTCTGTCACCGCGGACGACGCCAGCCACAGTGTTTCATTCTCGGCCGCTCCAGCCGAGCCAGGCCGATCCCTGCGCGCGCCCCACCGAACCCGTCCATTTGGCCAAGGCTGCATGCCTCTGTCGAGCTCGAAGCTCCAAAGTCTGTATTTCACATGCATGTCGACGTGGTATTCTCTGCCCAACTGAAGTGTTTCAAGCTGAGGGGATAAGAAACACACGGTCACAGCGGGTTGGCACCCCAATACGGTCCAGATGGGTTTGTTCCGTGACGCGTCACCAAGTTTTCGCATTCCTCGTCCAGTCCCTTATTATTCCCCCAAAAGAAGTCTGGATGGCAGTCGCAGCATTTCATGGGGGTTTGTATTTATTCCTAAAGCGGGATCGCGCTGCAAGCCAACCCACCGGCTTGCCGCCTTGTGTCACTGGTTCCAACATACCCATGTTACAGACAGCCCAGTTCCGCCAACTCTTGGCAATCTGCGACCCACTGGCTGCTATTAGGACGGGCTTTTGCTCTCAGCTCCGCAGCCAACCCCGAGTCGTCCATGGTCAAAACGCTTAGGGTCCCATCAGATCCTCAACGCGCAACATCTCTGCCAATGATGCGCAATGACTCATAGCCCGCCGGAATACAATACCCTGTTGTGCAGAAAAATGAGAAGTTTGAGGGGAGAATTATGAGGGCCAGGGACAATTCAAACCAAATGAATAGCATTCTGTAAATCGGCATCGCTCACCCAAGTCTAAATCCACAATTCAAAAGGACCATAATGGAAATCACCGTGTCATGATTCTCAAATTGCATAGAAAAGAAAAGGAATTACACACATCCGTGTTTTTATTTTCGCGATTCTAAATCAGATATAAAAAATTTCCAGATTGATAAGATCGTGATTAAGCTCTATGCATGTCCGGTCCGATATTCCCGTCGGATTCTGCATCTCGGCTTATTGAACGGTCAATTGACAAGCCCAATCCGAGCATCACCGACCCCACAACTCACGCCCTCCGACTTGACCAGGCCCTTTTTGGTGCCGTCTTTGCCGGGCCGCGTTGAATTGAATTGCGAGGAAAATTGAGTCACTACCGAAGAATAGGAACGCAAGAACATTTTATAAAAGATGTTCAAGTCCCTGGTGGGAAAACAAATCGAGCTCGCCACAGCCAATACCAGCCTCAACCTTCACAATGACCGCCAACAGCAGCAGAACCGAAGTCAATGCGGCTCCCGAGCCCATGACAATTCATTTCCCAGGGCCCTCTAGTAGGAAGGCTTCATGACAAATATGGTCCGCGTCCCTTGATTTTCGGTGGTACCATATTGCACGTGTTTGGTTTGATAATGGCCTCACTCTCGACCAAGTATTACCAACTTCTGCTGTCCCAGGGTATTTGCAGCGCTATTGGTGCCTCTGCCATCTTCCAACCTGGCATGTCCTGACATTCATCAGCCACAATGTTGAGATACTGACAACCCGAAAGCCATTAGCACAGTCGCAGGATGGTTCAACAAAAGACGAGCCGCTGCCTTTGGCATCTGCGCAACAGGTTCCAGTATTGGCGGTGTCATTTTCCCCATTATGATCAATCGTTTGATTGACAAAGTCGGCTTCCCTTGGACAATGCGCATCTCCGCGTTCCTCACCACGTTTGGAATCTTTGTTCCCATCGACTATATTGTGGTGGAAGCTCGTGCTGCCGGAATGGGCAATGGTATCCTCCAATACCTGGTTACCATTCTCAATGCTGCCAGGTGCGTCTTGGCTTCAATGCCTGTTTTCTTCCGTGCTAACAAATTTTAGCTTCTTTGGGCGATCCCTGTCCGGACTATTTATTTGCTGACAAGCTTGGACGTTTCAATGTCTTTGTGAGCGTGTGCATAATTACCGGCATCTTGAACCTCGGTCTCTGGATCCCCGCGAACAACAACGCTGCCCTTATTTCCTATGCAGGATTTTTTGGCTTCTTCTCCGGGGCGTATGTGTCTCTCTCGCCCGCTCTCGTGGCTGAAATTCCCCCCCCGGAAGAGTTTGGGTATCGTTCTGGCCTGTTCTTCTTCTGTGCCTCCATCGGAGGTCTTGTGACCAATCCTGTTGCAGGTGTCATTCTGGACGCCGAACACGGGTCTTTTACTGGCTTAAAGGTTTTTGCAGGAGTATTCTGTCTTGTCGGGGCCTTTGTCGCCTTCTACGCCAGACTTAGCAAGACTGGCTTTAAGTTCGCCGTCAAATTCTAATCTTTTTTCGGCCCGAGGTCAAGCGACGGATGTTAATCGCCCGACAAACGTACCCAACTTAATCAAGTCTGTTGAAAGTCATGTATCTAAAAGGAATACATCTGTTCGAATCTCGCAAATTTACCGCCGAAGAAAGGAGCATAAAAGTTGGATTTTTGTTATTTATAGTATTCTAAAGCCTTTAATCCGCACCAAATAAATACAAACGAAATTAACTATCAACAAAATGCACTTTTGTAATTTGATCGAAAACTAGGAACAAGATTTAGTCGTCCCAGAAGGTCATTCAACTTGACTTAAAACCTAACAAGTTTTATGTTCATTGGGAAAAGCGGTAGTCTGCACGCTACAGGCTGGAATAATGAGCATGTAATGGTGGTGACTTTAATACCCTAACCTCAGCCCTAACCCTGGAGTTTTATGATACCAAGTTGGACTCTAGATGTCACCTTGCTTTGTCGGTGTGACACTCAGATTTACTGCATATAATTGTGTATTTTTAGCGATTAACTCTCCTAAATCAATTTAGACAATACGGATGGGGCGTCAAGGCATTTGAAAGTTGTCTGATGCGACAAGTGTCAGCCCATATGCAACCACTCTTGAAGGCGGAAACCATGTTGTGATGCGGGGTAAGGAAATCAAACAACCAGAAATATTTCGGCGTCTCCACCTCAATCGCTAATTTGATCCTATTTGACAGCGGGTGGCCATGGTGAGGTGTCTTGATACATGACTTGCGTTGCGTCGACACTTGGCTTGGCTCCTGTCCGCCCCGGGCCGTGGTAGGCCAGATAGTCATTGATTTCTACAAACAGGTCCCAGAGCATATTTTTAGAGGGGATATTATTATCTTGGTCAGTTCATCAACCTGACTTTCTCAGGCCTCAAAGTGGCCGGATTGCTCGGCATCAAGATTATATAATGATCGACAAAACTTACGAGGCCTCACCCGAGGGAAACCTGTTGCATCGCGTGACAGTTGCGGCAGCCCACTAAAAAAGCATTAACCGCCAACTCCGCTCGCATAAATACATAGTTAGTCCATCACACACGCAGGTACCCAATTTTCCATGGTACTTTAGGACTATCTCCAGGTTCGTTCTCGGGCTGTCGAGCCGCCGGGCAGTCGGCGCTTTGTCAAGGCTAAGTTGCAAGTGATGTCATGGGCCCCTTGGAAGTAGCTTAATAGAGTTTACCCTGGAACTTTATTTATTATTATGCTGGTTGGAGGGTCACCGATATCTGCGACAACGATCCAGTCTGTGCAGTCCAAGCACCAGCATTCAAGAACGACAGCACTGAGCATAATACACACCAGGCATCTTTACCCGCAAAATTTCACCACCATTAAAGTAAATATTTCGGCTCATCGCATTAGGGCAGATCATAATTGCGGGGATTGACAATCATATTCTACGATGGTGAGGGAGGCTGTGTCGACAATGGGTCCAGAGTCCAAAATACTCGGCTTGGCGTGAAGTTTCGGCTTAGCGCGCAAGCGCTCGGACAAACAGGGGTTCGGTTTGGACGGCAGGATAATGGCCAAGACACTAGTCGAGTGGCTAGGGCTTCTGGAAATACGAACCGTTTTGGCTTAATTGGGGCCCAGGAATGAGCCCTTTATATTCAGGGCAGAATTTAGTTCGCAGTATCTTTTGGGTATAAGATGGATGGAATCCCCAACCAAGTTCTTGACCAAACCACTCGACCCAACTCAAGCATCAAAATCTCTACTTCGATTCTCCAAATCACCTCAAACCACCCTTTACAACTTTAAACAATCACAATGCAGCTCCTCTCCGTCTTCGGCACCCTGCTCATGGCCAGCCTTGCGCTAGGCCAGGCTTCCAATTCATGCTGCTGCTGCAACGCTAGCAAGCCCATCATTATTTGCACCGACATTAAGCCAGGCCAAATTTGCAACTGCCCAGGCGTCGAGACTTGCCCGAAAAACACACCCATGGTCTTTAACGACGTTGCTTCTCCTTAATTGGACACTTCAGCTGCACTTTTCCGAGCCATGAACGCGGCCCTACTGTAGCAATGGCGTATTGCTTGGATTACAAGACTCACCAATCAACTTCACGCCAGAATTTTGCGACTCGGCAATCTTCCATCAATGCGGTTCATTTCGAGAATAGATTCGGTAGTTGGAGATGCGGAAAAGGCCCAGCCAAATTTCGCATGGCTTTGATTCTGGAGAATGTCATATCACATTATATATAATGTGTCGCTTTAGATAAAGGTACTGGGAAGGATTAAGACGGGAGGTTATACTAAGATAGTATAATGCAATCCTCTTCGAAAACACCATTCATGGCGCCCATCTTGATTTAATTTCGTCCTTTAAAGAGACAGGATGCTGCCGCTGCTACCATCAAACCCATGCTTGTAATATGCCAACTCCATCCAAAGTTCCCATCATCAGGCATCTAGAACCACGCCTACGCTCTAGCCACTTCTCCATAGTCCCTCGTGGTGTCGGGTTTTCTAATTCTTCGTACAAATCCATCAACCTAGAACCAAATACTGATAGCTTATTGGCTGTTGCACAACTGCCAGGTATTTTGGAGAATTAATGATGCACATATGATCAGCATCAAACTTGTCCTGTGATACTAAGCTTCTCAAGATCGGTTGCGATGCTGCATCGTCGGAGAAAAGCACATATTTAAGGGCTATCAAATTTTCAATGATGAAATCCTGTTAAATAACCTTCCCATATGAAGTGATTGCATTAGTCACAGGACCTCTCAAATTGTCCTGGTTTACGACTGGCGCGTACCTGTTGCTCGAGGCATTCAAGTATTCATTTAACACACTTGTATAGTGGAATATAGATATAGTTCCATTGTTCGTATCCGATAGCAAATGGTCTCTGAGATTATTTGTAGGTAGTATTTTCAGCCGGGCCACACTCGTGATTTTCTTGGCTAATAAGGAACCAAGGTTGAATTTTGCAGATGACGGGACATCATTAGCATCATTAAGGGTAGGATTTGTTTTCTTTTGAAACATAACCAGCAAAACTTGAGAGCGATTTCCCATTCTGACGGGTCATTGGTTGAACTCCGACTCCCAAAAGACCATATTGTTAGACTTGAGCTACCGTTTGCACCTTGATGAGAACACGGGCCGCCATAGTGAGCGCTCTCACTCCTTATAAAGCTCAGATGGCTCTACGTTTCTCTTTCATGCAATCGTATGCTGGAGTATTGGAATGTAAGTTCTGATCAAGGCCTCTTTTCATTATTTTTTGAGAAGGGCTATGATATCAACAAGATCATCATGTGATCTTAGAGCCATCTGTGAGTTGACGACATGCTCAGGGATATAGAAAACTGCCTTTCTCACTGGAAATCCCAAAAATTGCCTCCAGTTTGGCGGCTCCGTGGCACATGCATCGAGATTGGAAACAAGACTGCTCAGTAATCCACTCATGACATGGACTACAGTCCCACGAGGTTTCGCATGGCCTGGAAATGTTCCATTGTGTCACAGTTGCTAGTGGGGAAAAGTCCTGGTTCTTTGTGCTCATGCTGTCGATTTACATGCATTCAAAGTAGAAGACTGGGAGGTTGGTAAGTGCTTTTAGTCGGAACAACCTGAGGGATGGGAGAAATAAGGCTGCTGCTAGATTTAGAAGCTGCATTCTGAGAGCCAAAGGCGCGGAACATTTATGCGCGCATCATGAATGATTTGAGCCATGTCATTGTGGTGGTACATATTGGCAGCCAAACAAGGTCTTTCACCGCCCCAGAGTAGGTTCACTGATTTATAAGCATCAGCTATGGAAGCAAAGGCTTCTGTTGAGAAAACAATACGAAAATGCAGGGCGCCTAGTTCGGTTCGGGTTGGGCAATGCTACAAAAGATGTTCATCGTTGGCGATGCTAACATGGGATCTCTTTATGATAAGGAGCACCAGGAGAGGGTACAAAAGTTCATCAAGGAGGGCTCATTCAAGGCTATTACTCACGAGACAGTGGGCATTGATAATGCCGCTGATGCTTTAATTGGCCTCTTGGCGGGCAAAAAATACAGCAAAGCGGTGCTCAAGTTTTAGGCATAATTTCAGGATAGAGAGGACTATATGTAGTTTGAATGAACCCAATGATGCAGGTTCAACTTGCGGCAGGAATCACGACAAGGTCGTGGAATTCTGAGGTTGTTGATATTTCACACAATGAACCATCCTTCCTACCCCGAAGTTTGAAGCAAGGTGGGATAGACTTACCTTGAGAAGCTAGAGGGCCTAGCTAACTAACATAGTTGGCGCGACAAAATTATGCTAGGAACAGACCAATTTTACCGATGTTCAACAAAATCAAATGGATTTTTAAAAAAAAAAAAAAAATTCATAATAAAATAACGCAAAGATCCTAATTTCGCAAGGGAGTCCCAACTTGCATTCTACAGTTTAATACCCATTTCATTGTAGCTCCTGCAGATTTGCGATTTGAATCATAGTTTAATAAATGTAAATTCCCGGGTAATCATGAGCCTATCACCATTACCTGCGATTGGGTAGAAAGTAAGCAGAGCAAAAGTTGCAGTATGGGTCATTAATTGATCTTCAGCCAATTGCTATCCACCTGGCACCAGATACATTGTCCAGTCAAGATGCATTTCCAGATGTACTCAAACAGAACAGCTTGAGTCCTGACTCCTGAGTCTTTAGCGTTAATCCCGCTTTTGTCTGTGCTACCGTGTACAAACGGCTCATCAAACTCTGCAAGTATGAAACTTCACAATGTGATTATCTCCGTCTTGGTCGAAATGTCCAGATCGTTTACAAGCCTTCGATAGGCCCCACTGCTCTCCATTCTCGCTCACCCATCAACCTGTGACTACCTGGTCGAGTTTTAATACGTATCATGTATGGCATCATGCACTCCCTTCAACTCTATAAAATTGAATATTTCCTCGTGAATACCTACTTCTCCTCGTTAATATTCAGTTGTTGTTTCACATCATCTGTCGCATTCTACAAGTCCAGATGCGGTCTAAATGAATTCACCAAGCCAGGATGGAGACTACAGCAGCACTTTTTCAATCTCGGTATCAAAATGATTTACATGACCATCATTTCAATTGCACCACGCCTCTTTTTGGAAGCCTTTTTAAGTCACAAGTCTGCTCGGAGCTTTCTACCAGCCCTGCTGGAAGAGGGAATACTTGAATGTCTGATTGCAGCAGGACAGAGTAACTCTACTTCTACCATGTTGCAAACATGGAGTGCAGTAGTGGTAGAAGACACAAAACACAATAACGCTATTGCGGTACTTTGTGGGTCCCAAGACTTCATTAGGCAGGCCTCATTGATGTTTTTTTTTCTGCGCTGACTTACACCGTTTGACCAGATCTTATTCATGGGTAGAGAAGTAGTATTGACGCTTAAAGCTCATTTTAGAACAGGAAAATGCCCCTTTACTCAGTAACTCAGATCGCTGGTAAATTGTTTTTTCGTTTACCTAGGCTGTCGTTGCTAACGGAATTGTAGGTGGTGGTGGAAGACAAACAATAGTGGTCCACCCACCAAATAGAACTTGCCCCATAATTTACCGTTTTTAAAATACGTTGGTAGGATTGGAGTGGTGAAATCTACGGGCGGAGCAACGGCATGTAAAACGATTAGAGGTGATTTCGATAATATCCAACACCCATAGTGTCAATCTGTGGAGTTTTGGTCGTTGTACTATCTTTTCTTCAACTTCAATTTACTCCACGCCTGCAATGGCAACGGTGAGGAATACTAAGTGACGCGGAAAGCAGGCTCCCTCGGATCTGGTCAATCCAAGGAATGCCAGTGACTGTAGCAATAGCTGGGTTAAAGTTTGATGATTCAAAGGGGAGGGGAAAAGTAGAAAAATAAGAAAATAACAGTAGCCTCAATTATTTTGCATGACTAGATGTGGTTGACCCCATTTCCATGCTGCACAACTGGAGCGTCTTGGTGTTGGTTGCGGAATTAGCGCGGCGGCCCACGGACCTAAATCGTGATTCCGAGCCCCCCCCACCGGAACCCGGATGCCGAATGGCCAAGTTGAAGGGCCCGATGATGCAATATTGATTGCGTAAATCCAAGCTGCGTAAATCTATTTCCGAGGTATTAATAATGGGTCCCCCTCGAGTTTTATCCATATCCCATGTCACTGAGGAGGCATTTGCCACAGCATACTTTTTGAACGACTCAGTCTTCTCCGGCACACACACACAGCAGCTCGCAATTGCCAAAGGAAAATATAGCATCAAGTTCTAGCAAACATGGGCTCCCAGGCTGCAGCAGACATTACCCTCTACACCAACCACCGGTGTCCATGTAGGTATGCCGGCGTTCCGTCGTGCGTTTCCTGCTAACGATCCCAGATGCCCACAGAGCTCATATTGTTCTTTCCGAGCTTGGCATTCCATTCAAGGAGGAAATCGTCGACTTGAGTGTCCCGCGAACTGCCGAGTACCTAAAGATTAACCCCCATGGCAAGGTCCCTACCTTGGTGTACAATGGAGAGGTTATCCCAGAGTCGGCCATTGTGGCTCGCTTTCTAGTCGACGCATACCCTTCACACTTGCTCCCCTCGGATACTGATCCCAAAGGGCCCCTTCAAAGAGCTGAGATTGCCCTATTTGTAGAAGCTTGGTCCAGCTATGTGCTGCCATTTTATCCCAAGACCGTGTGGCCCGAGACAGAGGCAGAGGGGGAGGAAGCAGCGAAGGGGCTTGGTGCGGCAATTGAAAAAGAAATAGAGCCTCTTCTTGCCGGAAATGGCCCTTTCTTTGGAGGACGTCAAAGGATCAGTCTGGCCGAAGTAAGCAGAGCCATTCCAGCCATTGTGGGATTATCCTGCTAATTCATTCAACAGGTTCTGGTGGCGCCATTTGTTATTAGACTCTTCACCTTTGCCAAGCATGGGCTCATTCCTGCCAGTATAAGCGAGCAGCTTCAAAAGCGGGCACCGGCATACTCCAAGTGGGCACAGGAGCTCTCTGAACATCCTTCGATTGTATCCATCTATAACGAGGAGAGTGTGGTGGAAGCTATCAAGAAAAAGAGCATCCAGCTGAAGGCTGCGCAGACAGCATGAGCAGGTATTGATGAGCATCGTACGCAACCATGGGGAAGGAGCTAGTCCAAGCTAGCTATAGACTTAACATCTAGCATACCAATAGTCGACATTCAATCCATACTTACGGATAGATTCGGCATGCTTCATCCTTCCCGTGTGGCACAGCCATCTTGGCCCTTTTTGAACTATTGACAGCCAATCTTGTGAACTAGAACGGATGCCAAAGCCGATGTTTTTCTTGGCAAACCCGAAACAAGGCTGTCTTGTGCCGAAATAGCAAATCTTGTGGAGCTCAGAACAAAAGCCCGCCACTAGATACAGCAACGACCCGTGGTGAAGAGGGGATCGTCCAAGCAGGGTAACAAGGGAGTGGACCCCGAATCAAAGACAAAGCATTCTTCCAATACAATGCTTCGCATGAGTCCACAGGAACATCCAACAGGGCTGAGGTATACAAATAAGGTGCTCCGTTCCGCTTGTTGATGGAAGATCTCACCTCAGCCGCACTGACTTGAGTTACTGGCGGGTCGCTAGGAATACGCGTATGGGGAGCCCTACAGTTTCCCCAGGCATCATCCTCGCGGCTTCGACAAGGAGGAAGAAGCGATGTGCCTCGTTTCAGGTGGTCGATCTGTATTTCAACTATTCATCATAAATGCGAAGAAAACATTACCCAGTGTCAAAACTTGAATAAATATCTGTAATGGTAATGAATGAGCAAGTGAATAAATGATGTTCCCAATAACGCGGTGAAGAGTCATGGCAGCTGCACGTCGGATGGCCAAACTATCAATCTAATCAATCCGCTCCCCCAGAAGCCCTTTGTCAGGTAACCTCCATTCCCGGCTTGTTGGAAGAATAGGGCAAGTTGAAAAATATATAAGTCAAGCTTCCCGATGGCCTTGAACTGAATATCTCCTCTTCAACTCGGAACCACCTACCTGGAGGGAGACGGAGACCCTCATCAGAACTACTATCACAAGCAGATTAGTGCAAGTTTCATTCAATTTTTTTTTCAAGTTACCGAAATTCATCGAATGGGTTGACTAACACGAAACACAGGAAACCATCAACTGCGGTACCGCCCCATCATGCTCTGTCGGCTATGAAGAGTCCGAGTCCTTCACCGTTGGCTTCTCCGTGTCCGCAGAGATTGACGAGTGGCTCACTGGAAGCTTCGACGTCCAAAAGTCGTGGGAGACTGGGACAACACCGGCCGTGCCGGTGGCCCTTAGACGATGAGGCTGGGCAGGACACGCTTGGCTTGATGACCAGAGCAAGATGCCCCATATTTAAAGAGACTTTATTTTATTGATTACTATAAGATTATTAAGAGTTAAAAAATGTGTATAGCTTAAAATATTATTCACACTGTTTAATTAGAAATAGGCTTGTCTGATCCCCGAATGTGCCTGGCAGTAGTCCATAGTGTTTGACTTGAGTGCTATTGAGTAAGCCCAATGCAAGGGTTGGACATTTGTTTAACTGGGCCTTGGCAGTGTGCTTTCGGTCGCCTAATTGGTGTTGTTTAGGATAGCCACTGGAACGAGCAACGAATAGGCAATCATTAAGGGCACGTCTCAAACGTACTTTGTCTGAAAATAAACACCTGCAACAATTCCGTATTATTTAGAGCAAAATTGTCGCACTCGTCTTTTTTTTTTTTTTTTTTTTTTTTTTTTTGAAAGAGAGAGATTGCGTCTGATGTGCGTGCAGTGAAGCCAATTTGTTACCACAGCGGCGTAAAGAGAATGACCATGGAAGCAACAGAGAACTCCCCAGAAATAAAGTTGCATGGGCGTGCCGGACATGGGTTCGTCTTGTATCTCACCTTTGCCTCTCATTTGCCAATTGGAATCGGGATGTACCCTGGATTTCACCGACTCCGGCGATGGCGTGATATAACACAATCGACAACACCATCGGCGGCATCCCCACAATCCATGCCGGAGCCCTTTGCCACTGGCTCCCGTTGACCCGACGGTACCTGTGATAAGAAAAGTGGAGAACAGCTGGTGGGCGCATGTCAGTCTGTCAGTCTGCCTGTCTCTCTCTCTCTATAAAGCGACAATTGACGACTTTGAGCTTGAGACAGTCTCTTTTCATTTTGAGAATCCTTTTGTTTAATCTTCTCTCTTGCCCATGCCTCTCTGATTCCTTGTGATATATAACCGTCGTCGCCACCTGGCCATATCGTCGACCTAGCAGCTACCTTTTAGACACCGCACACACGCACGCACACACAACAACAATGCCCGTCAAGCGCGTGGCAGTCATCGGCGCCGGCCCCGCGGGCGCCATTGCCGTCGACGCCCTCGCCCAGGAGAAGACGTTCGACATCATCCGCGTCTTTGAGCGTCGCGAGGGCGCCGGGGGATGCTGGTAGAGTCCGCCGAACCTCCAAGCAATTTGGCTTTTTGTTTTTCTTAACCTGGAGGGCCCGACTGGCTGACGTTTGGCGCTCTTTTTTTTGCCTTCTTTGCAGGATCGGTGACTCAACACCACCTCCAACCGTGACCGACTTTGCGCGCCTGGCAGACCGCTCTGCCGATGTCCCCGTGCGCATCCCGGACACGCTGCCGGCGCTGGTCCCGAGGTCGGACCAGCCGCGCTTCGAGGAGTCGTCCATCTACCCGTACCTGGAGACCAATGTCGCCAGCCTGGCCATGGAGTACAGCCAGGAGCCCATGCCAGCGGTCAGGAGCCAGTGGTCCATCGGCGTGCATGGCCCCGACACCCCGTTCCGCCCGTGGAAGGTGATGCGCGACTACGTCGAGGGCCTGCTGCAGCGCAATGGCTACGAGGACTTTGTCTCGTACAGCACCTGGGTGGAGCACGTCGAGAAGCTGGGCTCCGAGTGGAAGGTGACGCTGCGGAAACAGGGCAAGCAGCAGGACTATTGGTGGGTCGAGTACTTTGACGCCGTCGTAGTTGCCAGCGGGCACTACTGGGTGCCCTTTATCCCTGCGATAGAAGGGCTCGAAGAGTTTGAAAAGTCCCGCCCTGGCAGTGTCTTGCACAGCAAGCACTTTCGGGGAAGAGACGGTTTCAAAAACAAGGTTAGTCTGGGTGCTGGGTGTAGTTGGCAAAAGGAAAAGGACCTTGGGAGGGGGGGGAGTGAAAAGGCTAACAAACAAATCGTAGCGAGTTGTCATTGTTGGAGCTTCTGTTTCGGCCGCAGATATTGCAGTTGACCTGATAGGCACAGCTCAGAGCCCAGTTCATACCGTTGTGCTTGGTCATACATTCAACAGCTACTTTGGGGACATTGCGTTCAACCACCCGCGCATAGCCAAGCAACCTTCAATTGCTAGGGTCAGTGGTAGGACAGTGCATCTGGTAGACGGCAACTCGATACCCGATGTGGACCACATCATCTTTGGCACGGGCTACAGCTGGACACTGCCCTTCCTGCCATCTGTCCCCGTGCGCAACAACCGCGTGCCCGATCTGTTCCAGCACGTCGTGTGGCAAAAGGACCCGACGCTGGTATTTGTTGGAGCCGTCGGCGCAGGCCTCACATTCAGGATCTTTGAATGGCAAGCCGTGTACGCGGCGCGAGTGCTCGCGGGACGGCGCGAGGTGCCGAGCGCGGAGGCGATGCGGGCCTGGGAGACGGAGCGCATCAAGACGCACGGCGACGGGCCCAAGTTCTCGGTCGTGTACCCGGACTTTGAGGACTACTTTGACGGGCTGCGGGAGCTTGCCGGGCCGGGCGAGCCGGGCGTGGGCAGGAAGCTTCCCAAGTTCAAGCGGGAATGGTTTCGCGAGTTCCAACAGGGAACCGATCGGCGCAGGGAGATGTGGCGCCGGAACAACGAAGCTGCGTGGGCAGAGGAGGAGGCGGCAAAGACCAAGACTCGATTATGATGCATGCTTTCATGATTGGAAAGTATGATTGATGCTTTTTGCAGTCTCTATCGAGCATTAGAATAGCAGTCATGGTGGCGTCGTCATTTTACAGTTCACTGGTTAATCCCTCCAGAAATCAATGTCACGGATTTAGACTCTGCAAGAAGAAAAAAAACAAGGTTTAAAGAGGCATAAGACGCAAAAAGCGATCGAATTTTGACTGCCAAACCCCCACGCATCCCCAGGAACACGGACCGGACCAATCATTAGACATGAATAAACGTTGCAGAACGCCCAAAAGCACAGTTGGCCTAACGCATATATAAACTCCGGTATGAAAAAAAAAACGGTAACCCAAAAAACTCCCGCGCTGTGACCGACCCAAGCAAAATGCAGCGCCGTAGAACACCGTCAATCAGATTCGTATAATATAAGAAAAGGAAGAAAGAAAGAGAAGAGAAAAAAAGGAAACGAAAAGGTTATTTAGACCATGTCGTTGTAGCGAGTAATGGAATCGTTGTAACGAGCAACAGAGCCACCGCGGGTCGACTCGGGAACGGCTTGCTCATATCGGCGCAGATCCCGCAGCCAGGCATTCATCCTCGACACCTTGTCCTCCTCAAGACTTCGGTGGTCCATGGCCTCCCACTCGTCCTCGCTCAGGCTCCACAGCGTCAGGTGCTCCAGGATGGCCATGACGGCGGTGATGATGATGACGGTCAGCGGGTTGCCCCAGTCGGACGACCAGGCGGCGTAGAAGATGAGCACGAAGGCGTCGATGGCGTCGCTCAGCAGGTTGACGGCCAGGGCGCGGCCGACTTCGCGGCACGCAAAGGGGTCGCCCACGAGGCAATTGTTCAGGTCGGCCGTGTGCAGCAGGCCGGCGAGGAGGATGTCACGCACGCCAATCAGGCTGGCGAGCATGCAGGAGGAGCCATCGGAGGGCACGTCGAGTACGTAGAGGCCGAAGCGCGGGTACACGACGAGCGAGAGGCCGCGCAGGAAGCGCACGAGCGAGAAGGTCGAGATGGCGATGCGCTGGGCCCGGGTGGCGATGGTCTCCTGCGGTTGCGCGGGAGGCAGCGGGCGGCCGAATTCCCCGGGGGAAACGGCGGCCGTGGCGTCGGCAGAGATGGGGAGGAGAGGCGTTGTAACAGTCGGGGCCATGTATGCTTTTTTTCTCCTTCTTTTTCGTTTTTTTTCTTTGGGGTGGTGGTTGAGTGGCGGGGAGGATGTAGCGGGGGATGAGGAGGATTGCGGGATGCGAATAAAATTTGGGCAACGGAGAATGCAGTCGCTGTATTATAAAAACAGACGATTGCCAAGACTGCGTGGCTCTCTATTATCGATTTTGATTATGATTGTGATTGTGATTGTGATTCAAAAAGAAGAAAAAAGTAGAGGCCGGGGGGAGAGCAATCAAGCTCGTCGTTGTTGGTTATAAATTGAGGAGGTTGATGGCGGCGATGAGGACGGTTCGACTCTGGGTGTCTTTGCGTCTCGAGGAGGAGGGGGCTGCTAAATAAGAGGCGGACGGGGGAGACGACGATGGACAGTGCCGACGACGACAACGACGACGCGCAAACGCAAATCACACGATAGAAGGAACAAAAAATGTCGCGGAGTGCGCCTCGAGATTAATAAATTAATTAACCACACCCACTATAAAAAAAAAAAAGATCGGCCCTCGCATGACCGCCCGGTGCGAAGGACAAAAGTGAAATAATACCGGAGAAGCTGTCGAATCCAGCTCACGCGTTTCCCCACCGATAGTGGTAGCGTCACTGGGATATTGCCGCCTGCAGCAGCAGATGCATCATGGATCATGGGAAAATGGAGGGAGGGAGGGGGGGGGCGGCCATCGAGCCAACGAACGGGGGGACGACGGTGTGGTGCGCGGGTGCGCGCAACTCTGGACGAGCGAGCGCCGCCTCCTCCCCCGGGCGAGAAGAGGGTGTCGAGGACCCTGAAGGTCCAATCCGTCCACGACGCCCTCCCACGGCGCCGCATCCCTGCACTCGGGGATCTCGATGCAACGCTTGGGCTAAATCAGGTAGGTTGGGAGGTCCCAAGGCCAGAGAAGTGTGTGTGCATGTGTCTAAGTACTGTGCAGTGCAGCAAAGGGACACCACCATCTAGTTTGGTCTTGGTAGGGGGAGGGAGGGGGGACCGCGCGCGGGGGGCTGGAAGATAAGCTCCGGCTTTGTCGGTGAAGAGAAGAAAACAGGAGCGAGACACACACGCGAGAGGATGAGAAGAGAGCAAGGCAGAGAGAGCTGCAATTGAGGAGGGGGAAAAGCATGTTGAGGGTGGGATGGGGAGGAGGAGGGGTTTCGCTAAGCGCTGGATGGACAGACAGACCAGACCATATCGCCTCGCCATTCTTTTTTTGCTACTGTCCGGGATATTGCGTCGCGCAGCGGAATGCAATGCATGCAAGCCCTTGGGCCACGATGCGGTGATGCCGGGAATCTGTAATTGTTACACTCACATAGCGTGGTGTCGCAGTGAGGCGAAGAAAACAAAAAGTCGATGAGTCGTTTGTTGCTATATGACGTGCGAGTGATGGGAGGGGTGGATGGATGGATTGGATGCGATGCGATGCAATGCAACCAAATAATACGTGCGATAAGAATAGTCGAAATGACCATTCATTGTCATTCTCTGTCTATCGAAATCTCTCAGTGTGTCTATTCGCCTGTAGTCATGGGAATCTCTGCAAATCGCATTTCTCAAAAGCCTCACTCACACTCTCCTCTCTCTCTATCTTTCTCTCCATCTATCTCTCTATTTCCCTCCCACCCTCTGCGCCGCACGTATGCGCACATGTCCAACCACACAATCAGAACCCCTGTCTCTTGATATGGCGCACATACTCTCTCGCTCACATCGCATGCCGACACTGTCAGCAGTGAACTGGTGGAGGAGATAAGGCCATTCGTTGATTTCTTCCCGTTTCTTTTCTTTTGTCTCCCGCCCCTCCCTCCATTGACGAGCAGCATGCCAGCAGCAGCAAACAGCCGCTGCCCCCTTGCTCGTGCTTCCTTTCCCCATGTCCTGCCTGCATGCCTCGTTTTACAGAGCACTCATCTTTCAATTTCATCTCGTGCAAGCAGAAAAAGAAACCCGACTCTGCATGTCAACCTCACGCGGCTCAGCTTCCTCTTTGTGAACCCCAACCCACCCCCTCCCCTCACTCGGAGCATCACGGCAGTCCTGGGATCGGCCAAGGGTCCCCGGCTCGGGATGAAGCGACAAGTGGTCCGTGGTGGCTAGTGGTCTTCTTTTTAGTATCGTCATATCTGCGGCCGGCTCTCCTCTCACTCACACTCGCACACTCATACTCCCAAACACACACACACACACACACACACATGCGCGCCACCACCCGCCTACCTTCTGACATCACACCAAACATGCGGCTGGGCTGTGCTTTTGCTCACCGCGATTCTCGCCAAGAACACTCAGCGTAGGAACACACCAAGCCAAAAGAAAAAAAAAACCCTCCAGGAAAAAGGCAACGTTGAAAAATTAACATCAGGAACTACAAGCCATTTATCACGTCAGTTTTTAGACCCCGTGCATGTTTCTCTGCCGGTCGCCCATCGTGCCATTCTCGTTTGCAAATTGCTCTTGGCTCAGGTGAGCCGGTGCCATTCTGTGTCTGTCTTTCTCTTGTTTCTTTTTCTTACTGCCGATTCTCTTCTTACTCATTGGTCCGCTCTGGCAATGATCGACATGGACTTTGATACGTGGGTGGTGTCGTCGCTGCCTTCAAGATTGAAGGATTAAAAAAAATAAAAATAAAAAATAAGCACGCCGTCGTTGTGAACAAACGAGGATGGGAGATCAGCCACACAATCACAGCCTCAATTGATAAATTGTAGCCGCAGCTGGCATGCCGAAACTGTCATGTGTAGAGACAAACAGAAACGTGTACAGTGGTGAAGCGCTGGACGGAGAGAGACAAACCGGCAATCCGAGAAAATGGGCCTTGCCCTCTCTTCTCGTCTCACTTCTTCGGTTCCCACCCAACAGCCCTTTTTTCGGATTCCATGCAACCCGCATACGCACTCACTCCCCGCCACCTGGGCCTCTCTTGTTTCCTCTCTCTCTCTCTTTCTCTCTCTCTCTCTCTCTCTCTTGCCCGACCGGCCCGGGGGGAGGGCTGGGCTCGTCAAGGTGAGGCAAAAGAACTGGGGGATCTATATTGACGCGCAGCTTCACCCTCGTCCATCATGCCACAAATCTCAGCTAAAATAGAGCCGGGCGAGAGAAAATGCCCTGTCAGCCTAGTACACAAGCGAGTGGAATTAGCACAAAAGTGCCATGCTCGTCCCGTGTCCGAGCCCCTTCCTTCAACGTCCCCTCTCCGGGGAAGCATGGGCAAGCGAGCGAGCAGCACCAAAAAAAAACAACCCCACGCCGAACCGCCCATGGTTGCGCCAGTGCGCTGGACCGGATCCCAGCCTCCACGGAGATCCTCTGCGTCATGCTAGGAGCTAGCCCGCCCAAGCTCCCTCCCCCGTTTGCTTCCCCTCCACCCCGGGCCCCTGCTGCTTGCTCAGCCAAGCAGGAGCTCTCTAGCTTGAGGTTGTTTCAAAGAGCGCTAACTAAACCGGCTGTTTTGTGGTGGTGGCGAGACTGGGGTTAGTGTGGTGTGCTTTCAGTGGTAGGCTAGCTCGTACGCCACACGCCACAAGCTCGCAGGCAGACCAGGGGAGTGGAGGGGAGGGAGAGACAGACTACGACGGTCGGACGATGGCTCCGCTTTGAGCTCAATGGGCAAAGTCAAGTCAAGTGGCAGAGCTCGACGTTACACAAGAGCAACAGTGCCTACGACTTCAAAACGTTGTTGGCTGGCAAAATTGCATAGCGTACATCCCGGACATGCAAACGGGTTGTTGACATGTCGCTTTGACGCTGTTGGGTTGGTGTGCCCTTGCATGGCATGCATCTGGCAGGGGGGGCATGGTGAGGAAAGAAGAAGGAAAAGAAATTAATCGAGCATGCATCCATCTCATCTGCATGGTGCTGCATGGGATAGGAGTCGGGCAGCCAACACGCCCCAAGTGTAAAATGAGGATATCAACTTGCGTGATGGCTTCGTTTCCGTCCGTGTCATGATGGTCCAACATCACTAAACATATCCGGGACACCTTCCCCGCCCGCCTACCCGCGAAAAGCCAAGATGCGCCATCCCGTCTACTTCGGGACCAGTGTCGAGCTTGTCTTGATTCCGCACTCTCACCGTCTGCTTGCTCAACCTTTGATAGCCCGTGTAAGCTTTCTGGGCTGTAACGAACAAAAAGTATAAAAGAATTAAAATAAAAACACGACCAAAAGCAATCGATGCTTCCTTTTTCATTGATCCGGTCTTGTTGGATCTCAATCATTCATGTGCTTGTTTTTATTTTTATTTTTATTTTCTCATCCTCCCATATCCATTGTCACTCCTCCCACAACGGCCGGCATCTGTGTATACACAGCTCATTCGTCACCGTAACATCCTCAAACATACATGGGCAGCCGCCGTGGCCTCCTTGGTTACCCGTCACATCATATTCGCATTGTGTCTTGCTTCTCTCCACTCCCGCGACTCAATTGAGTCCTGCGCCCACTTCTTGCCCGCCCCGCTGGCCGAGGATTGGTGTCATTTGCTTCTTCTTCTTCTTCTTCTTCTTCCTTAAAATCCATTCTGATCTGACACGGGTTACTATTGCTTCCCGTAAACCCGGTCGCATTGCCGCCCTGGGTCCTGTGTGGAGTATTTTTTGTGTGCCCTTCTTTCCTCTTTGCTCCCCCTCGCGCATCCTTCTAATCACACAAAAAGCGAACATTGTCTCATTGCTGCCTCAAGGTTCCGATTCCTTCGACTGAATTGCACCGGCGAACAAGGCTCAACCAAAGGCGAAAACAGCGACCAGCACCTACGCGCTGCATGTACAGACTGCACTAGGGGGGGAACACGGATTGCAGAGTCGCAATGGGCACCTCGGACGGGTCCGATGGAAAGCGGACCCCGGGGAGCAGTCCCAAGGGGAGCCCTCGGCGTGAGAATGCCCAAGTACCAGGTAAGGAAAAAAGAAATAAACAAAGACTATAACGGAAAGTCGACGACGAAAGAACGAAAGAATGACGACGTAACCGTACGGTCCAAAATGGGCGTTGGAATGCGAATATTACACATCATCACCCATCTCACCCAAAACCCCTGCTCGGCCGTCTCCCTGTTGCTGACACTGCACGCAAAGAACAAGCCGCCCCTGGTCTAAGCACCACCGGCGACGATACCGAAGCCTCCAGACAGGGCCTGTTACACGGCGATGCCCTCATCGAGGCTGGCGGCACCGACGAGGAGGGCGAGTTCTCCGCGAGCGACTTTGACGCCGACTCCATCAGCGACCGCACCGACTCGACGTCGCTCAACTCGAGCATCTACCAGCACAGCTACCAGAACGGCCGGCGCTACCACCGCTACCGCAATGGCCGCTACCCGCTGCCCAACGACGAGGCGGAGCAGAACCGCGAGGACATGCTGCACGCCATGATGCTCGAGGCCACCGACGGCCGCCTCTTCTACTCGCCCATTGGCGACTACCCGCAGAAGATTGCCGATTTGGGCACGGGCACGGGGATATGGGCCATTGAGAGTAAATCATGACAACACGTGAAGGACCGAGCATGCGGGAGGGCTGACGTTTTATTTTTTCTGTTCTCACCATACAGTGGGAGACAAGTTTCCGAGCGCCGAAGTCCTGGGGTTGGACTTGAGCCCCATCCAGCCAGCCTGGGTGCCTCCAAACGTAAAGTGAGTCTTCAGTTGGGTTCCAATGGATTGTTTTCTGGTCTCCCCGTGATAAAAAAAAAAACAATAAGTCGGTTCTAATACTAATAAAAAACGACAGGTTCCTCATTGACGATGTAGAAGACGAGTGGTTAAACGGCGACGGCTTTGACTTTGTCCACCTCCGCAACATGATTCCGATCCTCAAGTCACCTGTAGGACTTCTCAAGCAAGCATATGCGTAAGAAGCCCTTTCTACAACCACCGTCATTACCGAAGAAGAAGAAGAAGAAGAAGAAGAAGAAGAAGAAGAAGAAATGGCTAACACAATCTACTTACTGTATAGCCACATGAAACCTGGCGCTTGGGTTGAGCTGCAAGACGTGGATGGCATGTGCCACTCCGACGACAACAGCATGCCCGACGACTGGCCCATCAAGCGCTTTACCGAAATCCTCCTCCAAGCCTTTGCCAAATTCGGCACAAACGCCCACGCCGCAGTGTTTGGCGGCCAGTACCTCGCCGAAGCCGGCTTCGTCAACATCAAGCAAAACTTTATCAAGCTCCCATACGGCACATGGCCGCGTGACAAGTACGTTTACCCACTCGCATACAATATGAATTGCCAGGGCGCACAACGGGCAAATAAAGCAAACGAGCGAACAAGCGCAGGGCTGACATTCCCCTCCCCCCCTCCCCCCTCGCATATAGAATAATGAGATTGGTCGGCATGTACTACCGCACCGCCTGCGAAGAGTTCTTCCCCGCCGTCGGCGCCATCCACTTCCCCGCCCTGGGCTGGGACAAGGCCGAGATTGAAGTCTTCTTTGCCGAGTGCCGCCGGTCGATGCGCGACCCCAAGGTGCACGCCTACGGCAAGATGATTTTCTGGAGCGGCCAGAAGCCCCTGGACGCTTAGCAGGCAGTACCAAAGCAAAGGAGAAGAAAATAAACAAGGGAAAGAAAGAAAGAAAGAAAGAAAGGAAAAACCGCTCCTGTCAAGCATAGGACGGGAGGGATGTGAAGTCGCTTTACAAGATGAGTGTATTTATTCCCCTTTGCAATCATCTCTCCCCATGTGCCCCATCAGATTTATTCTTTCTAGCTCAAGAGGCTTTCAGGTGGCTTTATTGGCTTTTTGCTGTTGAGAAGGGTTGTTTGAGCGAGTTTGCTTTGATCTCCAGTTTCGAAGATGGTCAAATACAAGGATCTTGAAATAATAAAAAAATTAAAAAAAATTCGTCTTCACAGATACATAGTTCGGAAACATGCAAAGTATTATTGCATCAATCAAGTGCTACGTTTTATACGCCGTCTAAAAGCCGTGTTTTTGATATTACCACAACACCCAGACAATTCAATACAACCCATTTTCATTGCCACCATGCCTGCTGCTGCTGCTGCTGCTGCTGCTGCCTTCACCTCCGGTCCTTCTTGGCCTTCTTGTTGCGAGGCGTGTCCCCGTGGTCATCCCCGCCTCTCCTCTTATTTCGGCCCTCCTCGAGCAGCTTCTTCATACCTTCGGTGCCCTTGAACTTGGGGTTGGAGGGGTCAATGGCAAACTCGTGGCTGTCGAAAACAGCCTTGAAACGGTCGTCATCAACATCCATCTTGAACTCTGACTGCAGACCGCCGCGTGACTGCTTGGCCTCGGCTCGCTTCTTGGCCTTGCCCTTCTTGGTCTTTGCCTTTTCTGCCCGGATAATCTCATTCATGTCGAAGTGGTCGAGATGGTCAGCCTGGTTGTCGTTGGCATCCTCGGCCATGACCTTTTCAAGTTGAGCCTTTTGGGCCTTGGAAGCCCGTTCAGCAGCCTCACGAGCCTCGCGCTTCTTGAGACGCTCCTCCTTGCGGATTGAAGACTTGGAGGTGGGCGCGGGGTCCTCGGCGGTGAAGAAGGGGTCGTCGAACCCGAGATCCCCAGTCTCGGCAGCAGGTGCCTCTTCAATTTCCTCCTCACTAGACTCGTCGTCTTCTCGCTTGGCCTTGGCCACCTGGCGCTTCTTCTCTTTGCGTTCGCGCTCCTTTCGCTTATACTTCTCAATCGTGGTCTCCTCTTCCTCCGTCTTCTTCTTGGGTGCCCCCTCTGCAAGAGCAGGCGTAAAAGTAATCTCCATGTCACCAACAGGTCTGCCCGAAGACTTTCCTGCTGGCTCATCGCCCAGTCCAAGGGCAGCTCGCATTTTTTGTCGAGCTAGTTCCTTCTTTGAAAGCTTGGGCTTATCTTCTCCGTCGTCTTCTTGGCCGGCTTCCTCAAAGTCTGACTGGTCATCCTCGGTGTCACTAGCGAGGTATGCTCGCAGGTCGTTCTCCTCAATCTCCGCCCGGCTTCCGCTAAATGCACGGTTGATGGAATCTTTTCGCGAAACCTCGTCGGGGTGCATATCCCAGGTGAGCTTGACCTTGGAGCTCTGTAGTGCATTTGTCACGAACTCGACGGGCTTGTAGGTGTCAGGAACCTTGTCGCATTCATCGCGGGGCTCATCGTCAAAGGCGACGTCGTCGGGGACGAATCGTAGATCAAGGAAGTTGGATGATGCCTGGTATTCACGCCCATCCGTAGCATCGTAGATTTCCTTGGCGATCTCGGGGCTCGAACAAACCATGACAGCATAGTAGTATCGAAGACGATCTAGCTGATACGATCGCAGCGCATCGCTGTCAAAGTCCTGGTCGTCACCCTCTGCAAGGAGGTCCTTCTTGATCTTCTCGTCTTCCTCATCGCTATCCGAGTCTGAATCGTCTGAGTCGTCTGAGTCGTCATCCGAGTCGGTTTTCGCTGCCTTCTTGAAGACCTCTTTGGGGGGGCCTTCCAACTCCTCCTGCTGCATGCGCTCCTTGCCAAACTCGCTAGGATAAATAGAAACCTTCTCAACCTTGCCGCCTTTTCCTTGGATGAAGCTGGAGAAGAGTGCCATCAAATCGGTCGACTTTACATGATCCCAGTCCAGGTTCACGATAGCAATGCGATTGGTGACCTCTCCATCCTCGACTTCGGCTTGCTCGTCTCTGAATCTCTGCATGTCGCCCTTGACATCAACCTCCGCGCCTCCGTCTTCGTCGGAATCGTCAGAGTCTGAATCGGACTCTGAGAAACCACCACCTCTAGCAGGATCGAGTTTGGCGTGGGCGGCAAGAAGTTCTCGTTGGACAATCTCGTCGTCATCAACCTCGATTTTCTCATCTTCCTCCTCGCCCTTATCCTCATTCTCGTCATCATCATCATCCTCATCCTCTTCCTCTTCACCTTCCTCTCGATATAATCTCCGAAGGGCCTTCTTTTTCGAGTCAGACTCTAGTTTTCGACCGTAGCGGTCGACCTTTGCAGTTGCGGTAAACTCTTCATCCTTGAGCATGCGAGAGAATCGCTTGTCGATTGTGGTCTTGGACGCCCTTTTCGAAGGCAATCGGTACCGGGGGTCTGTTTCGAAGCTAGAGAATCGCGCATCGGTGATGCGACTAGAGGACGAGCCTCCCTTCTTCTTGGCGTTTTTCATGGCTGGCTGTTGATTGACAATGTAGTGGTGATGGGATTTGCGACAGTGCTATGGAGGGGCAGTATACATTTTTTTTGGCGGTCAACTTTTTCTGCCCAGGGCGGTGAGCCTAGCTGATCGATTTGCGCAGTGTGATTTGCCAGTGCGGTAAATGAGTGGAGTTGTCGGTCATCGGTGGCTCCCAATGCCGCTCTCCAGAAAATTTCCAGCGACACCAAGACAGAGGATCTCACGAGACAATCTCATCCTCATCTTCGAGCGCTGGACGAATGGCACCCAACTCACGACACGGCGGGCGCCAGCCCAAGACGCAGAAGTTTGGGCGGACCGAACAGCGCCAGCAGAAGCGGAAGAGGGAACAGGAGGATCTCCAGAAACTCGAGCAGCGAGTGCAAGAACTGGTAAGTTGTTGGCGGGGCGCTGCTTTGTCGCGACGATGCAATTCGCAATGATTTTTGCTCACAGAAACTCAGGATCTCAAGTCGACCGAAATCAAGAGCTTTTCCCATCTCCCATTGTCCGTACCTACCGCCTCGGGCCTCGAGGCCTCGCATTTCCAGACTCTCACCGAAATCCAAGCCGCTGCTGTGCCTCTGGCCCTCAAGGGAAACGATATTCTTGGTGCGGCCCGGACAGGAAGTGGAAAGACCCTGGCTTTCATTATTCCCGTCCTTGAGAAGCTCTACCGTTCCCAGTGGACCGAGTTTGATGGACTGGGCGCCCTCATCCTTTCACCAACCCGTGAGCTGGCTGTCCAAATCTTCGAAGTCTTGCGAAAAGTTGGTCGCAACCATGCCTTTTCGGCTGGCTTGGTGATTGGTGGAAAGAGTCTGAAGGAGGAGGCAGAGAGACTTGACAGAATGAATATCCTGGTCTGTACGCCCGGCCGCATGCTGCAGCATCTGGACCAGACTGCCGGTTTTGACGCCAACAACCTGCAAATCTTGGTGCTTGACGAGGCCGACCGAATCATGGACTTGGGCTTCCAATCAGCGGTTGATGCATTGGTTGAGCATTTGCCCAAGGAGCGACAGACTCTCATGTTCAGTGCCACTCAGAGCAAAAAGGTTTCTGACCTTGCGCGTCTAAGCCTCAAGGACCCCGAATACGTCTCTGTTCACGAAGCCGCCACCACCGCCACCCCCACGACTCTTCAGCAGCACTACATTGCCACTCCTTTAACCGAAAAGCTCGACACCCTGTACAGTTTCATCAAATCCAACCTCAAGAGCAAGATTGTCGTTTTCTTGAGTTCCGGCAAGCAAGTCCGATTTGTATATGAGAGCTTTCGACACCTCCAGCCCGGTATCCCTCTACTTCATCTTCATGGTCGACAAAAGCAAATTGCTAGATTAGAAATCACTTCAAGATTTACCGAAGCCAAGCAATCTTGCTTATTCGCAACCGATGTTGTCGCCAGAGGTATTGATTTCCCTGCTGTTGACTGGGTAATTCAGGTCGACTGTCCCGAGGATGCCGACACCTATATTCACCGTGTCGGTCGAACAGCCCGATTCGAGAGAAATGGCCGAGCAGTGTTATTCTTGGACCCTAGCGAGGAGCCAGGAATGCTGAAGCGGTTGGAGCAGAAGAAAATCCCCATCGCAAAGGTGAATGTCAAGGAAAAGAAGAAAAAGTCCATCAAGGATCAGCTCCAAAGCATGTGCTTCCAGAACCCCGATCTCAAATACCTGGGCCAGAAGGCCTTTATTAGTTACACCCGATCGATACACTTGCAAAAAGACAAGGAGGTTTTCAAATTCAACAAGCTCGATCTGGATGGTTATGCTTCTAGCCTCGGTCTGCCCGGAACCCCCCAAATCAAGTTTCAGAAAGGTGACGACATTAAGCGTATCAAGAATGCCCCCCGCGCGGGCATGTCCAGCGACTCGGAATCAGAAATGGACATTGATGGAGTCAAGGAAAAGAAGAAGAAGAAGAACGAAGTGCGCACCAAGTACGACCGAATGTTTGAGCGAACCAATCAAGACGTTTTGTCAAGCCATTACACCAAGTTGGTTCTGGATGGCGATGAGAAGAAGACTGGAGATGATGACGAAGATGGTGATTTCCTGTCAGTGAAGAGGCGGTTGGACGACAATGATCTGGACGAGGAAGCCAACAACGCGTTCAAGAGCTCGGTAAAGATTATTGAAGGTATGGGAGGAGAAGAGCCCTTTATTGTGGACTCTAAACGACGAGAGAAGGCTCTCAAGTCAAAGAAGAAGATGCTCAAGTTCAAGGGCAACCCCACAAAGCTGGTCTACGACGAAGATGGCAATGCCCACGAAGTATACGAGCTCCAGGACGAAGACGATTTCCACCAAGACGGTACCGCCGAGGAGCAGCGTCGCAAGTTCGTCGAGGGCGAAACAACGCGCGTGCAAGAAGCCGATGTTGACGACAAGCTGCACGCCAAGCAGAAGCGCCGCGAGAAGCGCGAGAAGCGCAAGGCCCGCGAGGCCATGGAGCTCGCCGGCATCGACCCGGACGGCGACGAGGCGCCCATGCTGCAGAGCGTCGACGACAGCGAGGACCCGCTGGCCCTGCTGCGCTCCCTCCCCATTCCCGGCGAGGCCAGCTCCAACAGCGACTCGGAGCCCGAACCCCCGCGGAAGCGCGCCAAGAAGTGGTTCGAGGACGACTCGGACGACGAGCGGGAGGCCAAGAAGCGCAAGGGCAAGGTCTTCGAGGTGCACGACGAGCCCGAGACGCTCGAGGACCTCGAGGCCCTGGCGACTGGGCTGCTGGACGGTTAAAAGGATGGCGACGATGCGTGGACGGGCTTGGTGCGATACCCCCTATTACAGCGTTGGAGAGGACGCAGAGGAGTGTGGACATGGACAAAAGTCGGACAAGTATGAAATTCAAGGGCCACGTCTTTCACGAGTGTTATATAATATGCATGAAACTCATTGTCGTTCAATCATCCTCCTTTTTTCAGCGTGCCATCATCTGTCTCGAGTTCGTTGTGTCAATTCTCTCTCTTTTTTTGGACATTAAACCTCATTCATACAACTAGACTATCAATTCCTAAAGGCCGCCTCAGCTCCACGCTTTCCCACAAAAATGTCATGTGTGTGTGTGTGCAAGTGTATACGCAAATGTATATATACCCTGTCCTCCTTTTGTGTTGGAGTAACCCCGTGAGAAATAAAATTAAAAAAAAGCAATGCAGCAAAGAGTAGAAGCGACAACTGGTTGTGGTATCACGGCTTTCTGGTTGCTAAAAACCCCCACCCCTCCTCTCCCAACGCCAATAAAACAAAAAATTTCATTACAAGAAACACTCTCTAGTTCTTGTTTCTTCATACCAATTCATCATGCGCGCTTTCCAAATAATCTCACTCTGTAGAAGCACGTGTGGCTATGAGCGCCGTAGTTGCTGATGGCGCGGACGATGACTTGGTCCGTCGCGGCGCCGAGAGCCTCGAGCTCGTTGCTCAGGCGATGAACGTGGACGCCGTCGTGCAGCTCCGCATCCTGGTAGATAAACTGGCCAATCTTGACAAAGGCGGAGCCGTACTGCGGCTGGTGAAAGTTCCAGTCGCTCCTGTCGTCGGGAAAGTGTGTCGAAGCAAAATCCTGTACGCGGCTGCGGATGCGCGAGTCGACAATGTAGGCGTATATCTCAATGTTCTTGGGGCGGGCATCCGGATCGGTGGATGCGCCGGGAAGAATGTGTTCGAGGACAATGTGCTGAGGGACGATGACGTGGCCAAGCTGGACTGAGAGCGACGCGCCGTGAGGATTACCGCGATGGTTGACAGAGCGAGCCGCGCACCAGCATTCACCCTCGTCATCCCAGTGATGAAGAGCGGCAACTGGGGGCAAAGGCTTGACACCACGAACCCCTTGTTTGAAGTTCCTGGGGGCCATAACTCCCGCATTGTTGGCATCGTAGGTTGCTGAGGTTCGCCTGGCATCGATAGTGGCACCAGAGCCAACCGAGAAGTAGTTGACCTGGTTCTTGAGCTCGGCATCCCAGTGGAATTGGATCTTTCCGTTGGCAATTGACCCAAGATTCATGTCTGCAATGGTCTTGCGGACAAGACGATCCACCAAGGCGCCAACTTCGGCTTTGCTCACTCCTTCGGGAATATTTTCTGTTGCCATGCGAACCGCCTTGCGAAGATTGTCAACCTGAACCTCCAGCTCGTTCATATCGCCACGGATTTCGGAGCGATGGGCTGTAAACTCGGTTTGCAAATGGCGCACAAACTCTTCCCGCGTGACGACAATCTCCTTTGGTTGTTGCTTTTCGTGGTCCTCAAGCTGCTCCTTGACAATCTCGGCCAGTCGTCTGTCAAACTCCTTTCCTGACCCTGCCGACTTGATCTTGTCCAACGCCGTGCCCAAGAGTTCAGAAATTTTATCATTGTTATTCTTGACCCAGGCATCCCAAGTCCCAGTCATCTTACTGTCGAGACGTTCTTCGATGCCTGCAGCACTCAAGTTAAGCTTTGACGCAAAGGTAGGATCTTTGTTAAGTCGCCTGATAATGGCCTGCCACTGTTCTTCCGACGTGAACTGGTATTCGCCATCCTTCTTCTCCGTCGTCATAATCCGCCCATCATTTTGGATTAGATCTCGTAGAGCGTACCAAAATTCCTGCGTGACTACGGGCTTGCCGTCACGAAGTTCCATTCGCACTATCTTGGGCACAACAGTCTCGAGCTTTTGAAGAGACGCGGCATGTAGTCGGCCAGTTTTTACTAGTATGCCGAGGTCCTTTTCGTACTTTTTGAGAATGCTGTTGGCCTTTTTTTCTCCATCATCGTCAGTGTCCCATAAATCCGAGATATTGTCGAGGCTGCCCGATGATGGCCATGATATTGACGGCACAAGATCACCAAGTTTGTGAGTGATGTCGCTAAAAGCAGGCCAGCTAATTCCGCGTGGAAGACCAATTTTGGGGATGCTTAATGAAGAATCCCTCAGATTACCAGCGATGACCGGCCCAAGCAAGACCATAGTAGCGATGCCCAAGATGCCAACGACAATGCTCCCAACAACCCAAAGAAAGTTTTCTCCCGGCGTCGGAATGTACTGTTGAACGTTAAAGCTCGAAATCTTGTCAACAAAGCTGAGGAAATAATCCATGGCCCTGTCAAACAACCAAAATAGAGCCTGAACGTATGTCATGGGGTTGAACAGATATGTCCACCTCATGAAACCAGTAGGCACATCATCCTGCTCCTCCTCGCCCTCACGGTCCCGGGTTCCAAAAAGTTGCCGAAATGAATTCACTGGCCTTAACGACATAAACCAAGCCCACCGCTGCCGCCTTATTTCGAGCCCCCCCGCCATATCTCGCGCTAACCTTTCGCGAGTAATCGTCTCTTCTGCTTCCATAATTTCGCGCTGGATTGCGGCATCCCGTTCCAATGGGTCGTCTGGAAAAGTATTGGCACCGAAAGAGCTCTTCTTTCTATTTAGTTCATCCGCCTGCGCAAACAAACCAGGCCCTCGCCGCTCATTGATGTAGAGAGTCCTTCTAGAATCGCCTACATCGCCAGCTCCAACGTTGCCCGCCCCAACATCACTTGGTCTGACGTTTTCTGGCCTGGTGTTGCCCGTTCTAGCGTCGCTCGGTCGACTTTGGGCAGTTAGAGTGCGAGAGTCTGTTTGGCGTTGCTTCGATGGGGGCGCAAGGTTTCTCGACGCTGTCGGAGGTGCGAGGTCTGGGCCTCTCAACGATTGTGCGAGGGACAACTTGGGTCGTGTTGGTGCGTCGTCCATTTCTTCTGCATCCTCATCGTCCGATTGTTGAGGTGTTGGCTCTTTTAGAGGCCGTAATTGTCGTAAATTGGACTGGCGCATTCGATTAGGGGCAGGCGTGTTTGTTTGAATGCGGTGTCCTTTGGCAGCGTTTTGGGCATCAACTTCATCCTCATCCTCCTCCTCGTCCTCCTCCATTTCGTCACCGTCACTCGGGTCCTGTCGAGTTGGCTGTGACTTTAGTTCGGGCTGCGTCCTCCCCCCACGCTGGCCCACATCGGTCGGTCCGGGCCGAGTCGGCGCTGCAACTGTGGACCGAACGGTGGTTCGTTTTTGGGGTGAGGCTTGATGGAGGGGTTCCTTAGGTGATTCCTGGCGTTGTCGCTGAGGGTGTGAAGGCACTGGGCGAACATCTCGTACTGGAGAACTTCTCGGCGTAGATTCAATTGTGGCGTCTCCGTAGTAATCGCTCTCCATTGCAAAGCTGCGCATACTATCGCCGTCATCTATTGCAACAGATGCCCGAGAAATACTTAGATTGCTTGCTAGGCCTAGTAACATGTGTCAGTAGTTGATGCTCTAATGACGTATTGTGAGCACTTACTGTGGGGCTTGGGGGGGTTCAGGACAGGCCGGCTAAGCTGAGAGGGAGGGTTGGCAAGTTCATCGTCGTCTGATTCGCGAGTGGCAGTTCTTCGCAGCACACTTTGAGGTCGTACAAATACACCTGTTTCCTGGTTGCTTGTGAGGGCCTGGTTGACGGCACTGCTGAGATCCATGCGCTGAAAACCACTACCTGGTCGGGGCGGCGGCTCGACATCAGATCCATAGGTGTACTGTCTTCTCGAGCTTGGAGTCCCAGCCAAGGCTGGCAGCTGCGGCCTCACAAAAATCCCCGGCTTGCCCTGAGAGGGCTGTGACTCCTGGTCCTTGCTGGAGAAGCGAGCACTGCGTCTAACCGAAGAAGCTGGTGGCGGCATTGTGGTTGTGAGTTTTAGGTGAGTGAGTGGCGCGATGTTGAGATGAAAAAACGAGATTGCGACTCCCGATATGTGAAGTTAAAGAAGGGAGCCCTGCAGTTCCGGTCATGAAAGGTCGGTCTAGGCCGTCCCCTCAAAGGGATCGCGTGAGCAAAGTGTCGGGCAGTGTTGGTGTTAAAGGTTGAAAGCGCGGCTGGACCAAAATGGCGGCGTGCGCATCCACGAGGTTCAGTGGGCGGTGACAATACGTAAATGAGTTCAAATGGCGAAAAGCTTTCATCCCGGGCGTGATGATTAGTGGGGAGTATTTCCTATGCGCCAGGCTCCCTTTCAGAGTTGTCGAGCTAAAAGTTGAGGCGCGCGCGCATGCAGACAAAGAGCATCTTGGAGAGCTGTTGGCGGGCGTGTTTCCGGTGTGACGGGCGAAAACCTGCAAGCAAAAAACCAAGCCGTGCGCAAACGCGACTCAGACCGGGGCACACAGTCACAGAGCCAGGCCCAGTTCGAAGACTTGTTCCGCGAAAAGCCAATGACCGGGGCCGAGAGACAGCTGAAAAGAAATTCCGTTCCTGACGATATCCTTATCCTGGCGATGCTGGTGCGAGTGTGTTTTGGCAATGGCGGCTGGGAGACGCGAAGCGCGCCGAGGATTAGGCGGCGCAAATCAAGTGGCTGGGGAGAATCGTGGTCACGTGTCTGGGCGATTTTTGGGAAACGCATCTTTGGAGTTTGTCATCTTGGAAGGGTTTGGGTAGGGGGAAATGGAAAGCAGTATTGCAGTCAACGAATTCAGCGATAAAAAAACAGAGTCAATTGGGGAATTGAGGTTTCCAGAACCCGCATGGATTTGATTCGCCTGTAGAGATTGCTCTCGCGCACGCGACGGCGCCCTGTACATGCAGCATCGGAGTTTGGTATATGTAGCAGCCAATGCAGCATGAGCACTGCAAGCCTCTGTCTCTGAATCCTTGCCGAGAGGATCGGGGAAAAAGCAGAAAATCGGATCAACCGGCCGATTTGCTCACCGTCACTCGTCTTATCGAGCGATTGGTGCCGCAATTGCCTCAGGACGGTAGCAGGGTGTTCAGCCGCAGATATTTGGCTGAATGTTGCGAGACTTGTGTACTGTACTGTAAGTTACTCCGTACAGTTCACCTCTTTATCTTTCCTTGTCCTGGTACCGCTGGCGGGCGAGTAGCTTGACGCACGTAATCTAAACGGGCTAGGAGCTAGTTAAATTTAACATGCCTTGGCAACGGCAAGCGTGTAAAATCCCCTCGTGGCTCGGCTCAAGCATGGGAAAGGGAAAAAAAAAAGGGGACAGGGCCCCTCCCCCGCCGCGCCAGCCTGCCACGCTTGTTACGTAGCTGTGCAGGGAAGCGCTCGTCATCTTAATTGACGTGCTTCTGAAATTCGTCAAGCAGATCATGTCAAATGCGGATGGCTGGTCGGCCAGTAACTTTCCTGTTACAGATTTAGTACAGGTACCCAGGCGAATGGATGGACAATGAATGGACAATGAATGGACAATCCCATGCCCATTAACACCGTGTCCAGTGAGCGCCGCCCTGGTTCATCTCGCCCAGTTTCAGGAGCTGTGTATAATAATTAACTCTCCTCTTTGCCATCTCCCGGCAGAGAACCTCCTTCATCTTCATCTCTTCCTGCTCCATCTATCGTAAACAGCTCACGCCTCACCCAAAAGCTACGCCTCGTCTCCTCACCCGTCAGACAGTGGGTGTGTTTCCCGTGTCGTCTTTTATTGGGTACCGCCCGTTCCCCCTCCAAGCGCAGAAAAGTGCCCCGCCACACCTCCTGGTCGCCCTCACCTGGCTCCCCGCAATAAGTTGCCTTAACAACTCCAACACCACCCTCCCTCAGCTCCTCTGCCTTTCCCCAAATTCTCACCGCAATTCTCCCATCAACGCAACAAAGAACTCTCACCATGCCTGTCGGAACGGTCCTCGTCACTGGGTACGCTGCCAACCCCAAGCTGGAATGCCCCCCTCCAGCGCACACCCCAGCTTTCATTGTCTGCGCCAGAGTTCTGAGAGGGCGCAATGACGCTTGATCGGGCCTGGCCTGCGCTTTTGCTGAGAATATCCCCCTTGCTGACCGTGGCCGATTTTTGCTCTGCAGTGGTACGGGCTACATTGGCTCCTTCACCACCCTCACCCTCCTCCAGAACGACTACGATGTCGTCATCGTCGACAGCTTGTACAACTCGTCCGAGGTCGCTCTCGACCGCATTGAGCTCCTTTGCGGTCGCCGCCCTGCCTTCTACAAGGTCGACGTGACCGACGAGAAGGCAATCGATGAGGTCTTTGCCAAGCACCCCACCATCGACAGTGTCATTCACTTTGCTGCCCTCAAGGTGAGATCCCCTGCGAGTGTCCAAGGGAGCCAAGCCAGCTAACGCCACTCTCAGGCCGTGGGAGAGTCCGGTGTTATCCCCCTGGAGTACTACCGTGTCAATGTCGGCGGCAGCATTGCCCTTCTCCGCTCCATGCAGCGCAACAATGTCACCAACATTGTCTTCTCCTCCTCAGCCACCGTCTACGGCGACGCTACCCGCTTCCCCAACATGATCCCTATCCCCGAGCATTGCCCCATTGGGCCCACCAACACCTACGGCCGCACTAAGGCTATCATTGAGGACGTCATTACCGACTTTGTCAACGCCCAGCGCGACAACCTCAAGAAGGAAGAGAAGCCCTATGCTCAGTGGAACGGCGCTCTGCTCCGATACTTCAACCCTTGCGGTGCCCACCCTAGCGGAATCATGGGCGAGGACCCCCAGGGCGTTCCCTACAACCTGCTGCCCCTCTTGGGACAGGTCGCTACCGGCGAGCGCGAGAAGCTCCTCGTCTTTGGTGATGGTAAGCTAAAGCAAAGTTCCAATCTACAAATTCAATTCGATTCTAAACATCTCTAGACTACGACTCCCACGACGGCACTGCCATCCGAGACTACATCCACGTCCTCGACCTTGCCCGTGGTCACCTTGTCGCCCTCAACTACCTCCGCGAGAACAAGCCCGGTGTCAAGGCCTGGAACCTTGGCTCCGGCCGTGGCAGCACCGTCTACGAGATCATCAAGGCCTTCAGCACCGTCGTCGGCCGCGACCTGCCCTACGCCGTCCACCCCCGACGACAGGGCGATGTGCTCAACCTCACTGCCCAGCCCAAGCTCGCCAACGAGGAGCTCAACTGGAAGACCGAGCTCACCATGGAGGAGGCCTGCAAGGACCTGTGGCACTGGGTCAAGAACAACCCCAAGGGCTACCGCCAGAACCCTCCCCAGGAGATCTTGGACGCCATCAAGAAGGCCTAAATTAGATGCGAGCAGGTCTCCTCACGCCCAGGGTCCTGGCCGGGCTATTGGCGTAAAATGCTTGGACATGCAGCGATTGAAAGAATCCATGACATTTATTTTAGACACGTGATAGCATTAAAAGAACAGATAAAAGCAAAGAATCAACGGCAGAAAAAAATATAAGGGTTAGAATTAGAATCTAATTACAATTTTATGAGCAGCTTGCCCGTCGTCTTTCGCCCCTCAATGTCTTGGTGGGCGCGTGCCACGTCCTTTAGCGGGTACACCTCGTGCACAGCAATGTCCAGCTTGCCGGATGTGATCATGTCGAAGAGCTCGTAGGTGTACTTTTCCAGACTCTCGCGGTCCGCAACGTAGACGCCGACGATGGGTCGCATGAGTCTGATGCCCTTGGGGGTGAGGCGGAGGATGTTGACGGGTGGGACGGCGCCAGACTGTGCGGCTTGTTAGCAACTTTGTCGCCTCACTCGCCTACGGGTGGGTGTGCGAATTGACTTACAGCATTTCCGAACGAGACGAGGATTCCCTTGGCAGCAATCATGTCAATGTCGGCATCGAAGGTGGCCTTGCCAACGCCGTCAAAGATGACGTCGACGCCATGGCCTCCAGTAATCTCCTTGACCTTGGCCACGACATCGTCGTTGGAGTTGATGGTGTACTCGGCGCCGTTGTTGCGGGCCAGCGCAAGCTTCTCCTCGGTGCTGGCAGTGCCAATCGTCTTGGCGCCCACGGCCCGGAGCATCTGGACCAACAGGCTGCCGACACCACCGGCGGCGGCGTGCACAATCACCCACTGGCCAGGCTTGACCTCGCCAGCCTCACGGATCAGGGTCCAGGCCGTCAGCCCCTGGAGGTAGGCGGCGGCAGCCTTGTCGTTGGAGACGGCGTCGGGGATGATGACGGCGTCCTTGGCGGCGACGGCGCTGTACTCGCCGTAGGTGCCATACGTGCCCATGAAGACGACGCGGGCGCCGACGGGGATGGTGGTGACGGACGGGTGGGCCTCGGTGACCTTGCCGGCGCCCTCGCGGCCGAGCGTCAGCGGCAGATGGGGCGCCTTGTACAGGCCGGAGCGGTAGTAGATATCGATGTAGTTGACGCCGGCGAAGTCGTTCTTGACGAGGATCTGGCCCTCGCCGACCTTGGGCACGGGCGCATCTGTGTACTGAAGGACCTCGGTGCTGCCGTTCTCGGAGATCTGGACGATCTTCATAGTTGAGGGGATGGGAGCCATGGTGACGATGCTTCGGCGATGTCGAAGATACAGAGGAGGATGATTAGCAGAATAAGTAGAAGAAGAAGAAGCAGCAGCAGCAGCAAGGGACTTGGATAATGGGATCACCCAGGCGGATGGGGGACTGGAGAGCTTATAAAGCGAGCGACAGGCTGCCGGCCAAACGCGAGACGGCAGGGTCATGCTACGGCCTACTATGGTACAATGCAGCTTCAATTGGCAACCTGCGACTGCGACCTCGGAAGTAGGCGGCCCATTAACAAGTTATATATATCCGGGCGACGGCCAGCCACGGCACGCTGCGTTCCGTCCCCCAGAGCTCTCTCCATGGCGCCTTACACCAAGCCTGCAAACGGATTGGGTGGTACGGGCGTGCAAAGTGGGGGGAGCTGTTTTTCTCTTTGTTTTTTTGGCGTCAGTTCAAGCGTCCATGATGGCGGGGTAGAATGGTACAGTGGCATGTTTGGCCCATGTTCGCTGTTCGCTTAGCAATCAACGGAAATTCCATCTGGCGGCGGCGGGCGGGAGAGGGCGGTCGGTGGATACCCGACACCCGATTCGATGAACCGAAGCTTTTCGGAAGAGAGCGCATCCTCGTTGGTTGAGTGTAATTCCGGGGGGAAGGGGAGTAATCATGATTATGTGTGTGTGTGTGTGTGGAGCTGTAATTTTAGTGGCTTTTTTGCGACCTAGGACAGGTTGCAAGACTTGAAGCTATCAAGTCATACCAATTCGCAGAGTACAAGGGGTTTAAATACGGTTCTGACAAGACGCGGCATCATCAATTGCTGTTGCGCTGACATAGATCGGAACACTTTTTCTGAGCTGGCCCAATTCTTGTTATCCACCAGTCTGACAGCAGCGCAGCCACGCGTACCGCATGTGAAATGCTACCCAAGCCCCGACCCCAACAGCTGGCATCCATCATGTGAGCTGGTGGTGCCTCTGCTTAAAACTAATACATGTGTAAGCAACGTCTATTTTATGCGGTGGCGTCCCATGTCTAAGCGGATGCCATAATGCCTAAAAAACAAAGGACAGGATAAAGGGGGGGTGTTATTAGGCGGATCCAAAAAGAAAAGATTTTGCGTCGTACGGAACTCGAATCCGTGCCTCAACTTATCACTAATGGAAGAGTTGAATCCTAACCCCTAGACCAACAACGCTTTCGGATGTGAAACTGCCGGTTAATTTCGCTAGAAGAGCCACAGTACGACACAACTCCACCCCTTGCATCCTCCCAAAATTGAGATAGAGGTAGCCAAGATCAACGGCGGTGATGCTAGCTAAGAGTGGCAAGTATCATCTCACTATCATCAATCGTTCAATCATCAATATCACCTCGGTTGGACAATTATATGCGATGGTGTCGCAGCAACATGATCCAAAAGGTCATGGCTCTTATTAATACCCCCTACCCTATGGTCAAGGGTTATGAGAGTATGAGAAAACTACAAACCCGATTCCCAGCCCTTTGCATAATAGGTAGAGCAAATATTTTAGTGTCTTTATAAATTCATAAGTTTATTTAACAAAATTTATTGGAAAATTGGAGATTGATTCCAATCTAACCCGTACCAAGGTGTGATATTAGTTTGTTAGAGAGGCTTCACACACGCCCATGGGCATTTTTGACCATAGGATTCTTTGGAAACCGAAATGTGAATGGTTATAGTACTTTGGATGTTGTGGGTGTTTTAGAAAGAACAATCAGTTAATCTACCTTTGAATTCGATTATCTTGACCACATCTCGCCATCCCTTTTCTTACATGTCCATTTACAGCAATTATCTGATAGCCTCACAGCGTGCGAATTCAGACACCTCTCTGTTGGTACCATATCTACAACTCTGATGGTTTTGACATCGGCCCCGAACTCGATTAATAGCATTATTGACTCAATTGATCCCCACCTTGCTGCGAGACGAATGGGTGTCATTCCACTGCCATCAGGCCTTGTCACGTCAGCCCCGTGATCAAGCAAGACTCTGGCAAGTTCAATTGAATCAGATGCCGAAGCTATGTGCAGGAATGTTCCTGGGCCTTGGCTAAAAACTGAGACATCGGCTCCGTATTCAAGAAGAATTTCCGCGTTTTCAACAGCTTGGGCATGTGGAGCAGCGTGCAAGGCAGTCTATCCGTCCAGAGAGACGAGTTTTTGGATCAGTCCCATTCTTGATTAGGAGTGCAACAATCCCAGGTGTTCCACTGTATGCTGTACAGATCAATGGCGTCCATTCGATCTTGCCAATAGCCTCAAGACAGGCTTTAATTTCAAGGAGAAGCTGGGCCATCTTAGGATATGTACCTAAAATTGTCAGCTCCTGACTATAGACCTAGCTAGTTCTACGTGCCGCAAAACTTTCTGCTTGCCTAAATTTTGTGTTTGTATCTGGAAATAGTATAGGGCATTGCCTGTTCAAGCCAAAAAAAAATTAAAACTTTTTACGCGGCGAATAGAATCTACGCTATTAGGTTGTTTTAGATCCTTTATCCTAGTCAGCGTTTCGCATGAGATTTCGAAAGACCCGTGCGCAGAAACCTCTAGCCCTAGGGAGATGAATAATAGGAATTCCCTGCGTCAGTGGATCCATCCATATTCCTAATTCTTCTAATTTCATAGACAAGCCATCAATACGAGGCAGTGGATCATGTTAGTTCCGACACAGTGGCGTAAACGAGCCGGCGATTCCACTGAGCCCACCCTATGAATGAGAAGGCAGTATTTACCTCGACGCAACCCCCAAATTTCAGATATTGGCCGTGAAACCACCATATATCCATCATGGTAAGCTTATTGTCGCTTCTCTGGCTAGCGGCAGTGAATGCCCTTTCGTTGCGTGCAGACAACACCACGCTCGTAAATGGGAATATTACTCTCCCTGATGGGAATAGTACAAATCGGAACGGCACCATTCACGACAACACCCCATGGGATCCGATATGTAAGCTACTATCCAACCTTAGCGCGCTCCTTAGTGTCGGATTCGATTATCCCGGCGACTGCATACCTGGCAATGACATAATCCGGGGCAAAATGCTCTTTGTCGACTTCTCTATTCGGAACCGACCCGTATTCAACCTGGGGCTTCAAGGCGTTGAACCACGAGACAGGCCATTCCATGTGTCTACCTGACTACTACTCGCTCACTGGAGGTCTGTGGAGTGGGTACTGGGTTGGTGTTTGAAGTGCGATGGGCGACATTGGCGGCATTGCTCCCGACTTTTTCGCCTGGGATGGATCTCTGACGAAGCTGTTGACTGTATCCTGAAGCCCGGCACCACCGAGCACACTCTCACTCCACTTGGCTTTTCTGGCGGCACAAAGGCTGTTATCGCCAAGAATAAGACATCGGCTCTTGTTACTGAGACCCGCATCAACGGAGCTGTAGATCATCGTGTTTGTGCCCCGGGTGTCCTGCTGTACAACATCGACACAACAGTGCCCACGGGCTCGGGCTTGATTTAAGTTGTAGATGCTAAGCCAAACTCGGGTGGGCGTGGTGTTGACAACTTTGACGAACGAAATGACGGGACTCTGTCCTTTGATGCAAGCGCCACTAGCTCGTTTGAGGTTCCTGGATGGGGCGTCAAGGTCACAGTAGTAAACCAAGACAACCAAAAGTACGAAATTCAAGCACTGCAGCCATGCAATAGAGACGCCAAATCTTCTCGAGATGAATCAATATTAATAAATCTGCGACTAAATATTTGGAAAACAATTGACTTGTTTTCCCCCTCTCCGCTCGTCAGAACCTGAAACATGAAAACCTGGTTTCCTGTTAAACTTTGTAAAATATCTACCACATGGTAATCACTCTGATGCTACTAAGCCCCCCTATAATAACATTTCCGCTTTTCACAAGTGGAAGCACTCTATGTGCACCGATCGTCTCTATCTTTCTTGACGGAGCAAAAGGAGGATTCATCAAGTATAGCCATGCCTAACTTCTCATCCGACCTACGTCGACGATCCATAAACCATATGCTTGATTATGAAGGTTGAACGATGGTGCTGGATCAATATACATCTTTGCATCTATTACCTATTAGGCTACATGTTATATGTAGCTATTGCTTATGATTACTCTTGCTTCTTTCTATATTGATCTATCCTTTCCCGCCTCGTCTTGGCAAATTGTGATAAGAAGCGGGGATTGCCCCTTAGTCCGGTCATATTCAAGCGACTAGAGCGCTAGTTGCTTATGTTGATGTACGTGGTGCATCTTGTCTTCTATGGAACCAACATCCAACAGTATGTATGACTTGATCACATCTCCCCAATAGGTTAGATCTAACACACAGACGCGGCAAGATTGGACTTTTGAGCCTAAAAAAATGGCTCACCACTCTAATGCATTATGGAGGCTAAGTGTAGAACCTGCAGCTCTCGCCGGTACTCGGCACAGAAGCCTAGACTGAGTTAAGCGGGGAAGCTTTGTAGATATACAACGGTGGAACTCACTAAATGATGCAAGTATGGGGGAAACTAAATAAACGTCCAGTCATGAGATTTCGGTCCAGAATATGATCCAGTGATTTGCAACGTGGCACAAAAAGCTAGCATGTACTTATTTAGAACGGAAAGGACGGCACCGGTGATCGACGGTAATGATTATGTACAAGGCATTGCATTTGTAATAATTCTAGACATCGGACTTATTGGACTACGGCATAATTTTGAGAGATTTGGATAGGTTTTTGAAACGAAACTGACTTCATAAATAGTGGGAGGCGTGTATGTGACCAACAGATGGACCGTACTTCACAAATAAATGTCAAAACACGAATTTATATTGTGTAGCAGTATTGTGAATTCATATAGTCGCACTATCCTACAATACTCAATCGTCGAGGGATTCGTTACGGAGCCACCAATCCAGGGATGTTGAGACACCAGTACCCTCAAATGTTGTTGTGGGTAAGTCCCGGGGGTTCGTGATATAAACCAGCTAAGGTTATAACAAGGGTCTTTAGCAGCTGCTAGGGGGTTCTTTGGTGATAGTTTTATTAATGTCTAATCTTCTCTTTTAATCCTGCTTAGGCGGGGTTATAGTATATCTACTTTAGCTAGGGGTTATATGGAGATCTATATAATTACCTTATAGGGTATTATTCTTTTAATTGTGCTAATAAACTAATATTAGACTTTTTCTTTTTTTGTAGGAATAATATATACCCTTTTTATTAGTTTTAATAATTAAGTTATAATATTATTTTTTTTTCTTTTTTTTAATTTTTTTTTTAATTTTTTATATTAAGTATAAGCTTATTATTTATTTTTATATAATTTAATTTTTTATTTAAATTATTATATTATTATTATTAATAAATTGCTATAGTACTTAATTAGGGCTTCTTTTTATAAATATATTAGCTAGATTATTTTCTTTATTAATTTATCTAACTTTATATAGTTCTTATTATTTATATAATTATTATAAAGCTATTATATTAATTATTAAGTGCTTTTTCTTTATTATTCTTAGCTTTATAAGGTACTTATAAAGTAAATAAGAATTTATTGTAAGGAGTTAGGTGGTATACTAAGCCTTGTAATAACCCTTCTAGCTGTTAGGCTAAAAAGATCAATTAATTTAGTTAGCTTTGCTACACTAAATTGCACTATATAGAGTGGCTCCCCATATAACCGTAACCCCACATAACCACGCAAGTTAGCCAAATTATTGCAAGTAATATTATTCCTTATAATACTATAAATACCTTATAAATTTACTAGCTAAGAGAGGAGATAAGAGACTATACTCTCCTAAGTTAATAATATATCCTTATTTATATTCTCTTTAGCTTAAGCTTATAACCTTATAATTTAGCACTTTATATAGTAGTGTTCCTTAAGGCAGGCTTCTTTAATTTGCTTAATTAATATAAATACCTTATTAGGGTTATATTTAATAGCTTGCCTTCCTATAGGTTATATTAATACTATTTTGGCCTTAAGGTGATTATATTTAACCTTTAGACTAGCTATTATTGTTAATTATTTATTAAGCCTTTTCCTTGCCTTTCTTACTAAGGTATATATATTGTAATAAATGCCCTTAAACTTATTATCTATTAATTTAAGCTATAAATATAAATACTTTATATTCTTAGGTATATATAGTATATTATTATTATCTCTTTTTTAGTGTTTAGGTATAGAAGGTAGAGAAGATACTTTGGGTAAGGCTTTAGGGTAAACTATCTATACTAATAGCTTCTTAATATTAATAGGATAAATCCTAGCTATAGAAAATCCCTTTTAAAGATTCCTTAATAATATAGCTTTCTTAGAGGCTATTTTATAGTATTCTAAGAAGTATTATTTTTAAATTAGGGTAATTATTTTAAAAGAGGTATATTTATAAGTTTCCTTATAAAAGGTAGTCTTTAGAGGACTAAAAATACTAAGATTAAAAGATTATATAGCCTATAAGATATATAAAGAAAGATAAAGAGGCTATATTTAATACTCCTAATAAGTATATATAAATATAATAAGAATATATAACTTATAACTATTAAGAATAAGAATTCTCTATTATCCCTTTTATTAAGGCTTTATTTCTAGAATAAATATCTTAATTAGCTATTTTTAAAGAATATCTAAATTAGCCTAGCCTAAAGGGCTATAAGTATATTTCTAGGTTAGAAAATGCTCTAGAAACTACTATCCTTAGAGGTTAATCCTAGTAAAAATAATATATAATATAAAGCATCTTCTATAAGCACTACCTACCTTAATAATTATAACCTAATTATTAGAATCACTTTTTATTATAATTAAATAAAATATTAAGGTTATTCTAATTACTTTCTAATTTTATATTCCTTACTTTATAATACTATATTTATTAATATTATAAAGGTAAATAAACCTAACCTTTTATTATATTAAAACCTTATTTAAATTATTATACTATTTAAATATTATTTCCTTTTTTATAGCCTATAAATATAAGGCCTTAAAAGATTAAAATATCTTTATTTTAACTTTCTTATAATACTAAAGGAAATAATTAATCTAATTATTATTAAGCAATCTTATATCCCTACCTTTACTAATAATTAGCTCTGCAAAAGACTAGACCTCCTACTGCATATAGGCATAGCCAGCCTTTTCCTCCAATAGAATCTAATTTATTAGGTATTTCTCTTATATATTTAATAGCTAGTAGGTAGGCTCCTTAGCTTTTATGCTGCATTAGGCACCTTTGCATTAATTATATAGCATAGATAAAGTAATATAGTATTGTCGGCTAATGGCCGCGATTTTGCTGCCTTTCTTGATTTTCTTAAGAGCTTTAGTTAGCAGGATCTTATTATTAGGCTACAGCGAACTTATAGTTAAAATTTGGGTTAAATTGGATAAGGATTGCTTTGTATTTAGTGTAAGTTATAGTGCTGGTGGAAGAGTTATGTGTCCGGAAACGTGTTGCGGTTATGTGGGGTTATGGTTATATAGGGAGCCACTCTAATAGCTTATAGGGATATAGGGCCCGCCGAGCCCTATGCACTCGGTTGTCCTCTTATAATTATCCCCCCTTCTAATAGCCTAGTCCCTAGGCGTTGTACTAGCCCTCGGGCCTACCTGCTGCTGGAGCCTAGCTATAGCATAGGTTATAGGTCTTACTGCCTAATATAGGTCTTATTACTAAATAGGGCTTATTACCTAATAGGTCTTACTGCCTAATAGCATTATTAGCTCTTTGAATAGTTACTATAGTCTACTATTATTAATCCCCAAAGGAATGGCTAGTCCGGTGGCCTATGCTTATATAAGCTTACCTCTTTAGACTTTGCCCTTTGTGAGCCTAGCCTAATGTGGTTATAGACCTAGGGTTTAAATCCGTGGCCTCTGTATGTAAGGATTGAATGATTAGGGTATATATAGATAGGTGATTCTAATAATGTATATTAGATGAAGACTTTTACTTGATGAGTACTTGTTGAGTGCTTATTGTAAGCTCCTTTATTTCCTTATCTTATTGCTTATTAGAAATAGGGGTAAGATTAGATAAGAAGCTTAGGCTCTTATCTTCTTATAATTATCCCTTTTCCTAGATACTTAGTCTTTAAGTATTTATAGTATCTTTGGGTTTAATAGGCTTTATTATTTAATAGAATCTTTATATAAGTTCTATATTATATTATTATAATATATATATATTTACTAAGTACTCTATTTATATTATATCTTATTATAATATAATTAGGATATACCCTATTAAGTATTTTCTAAGTGCTTATTATTCCTTTTTTGGATATTATATATAATAATATTCTTTATTTTCTATAATATCTATATTTACTTATATTTTAGCTATTTTAGTATATTATTTTTATTTTAATAATAAGTAGGTAATTAGCTAATAAGATAATAAGCTTTTTTGCTTTTATTATATTTTATAGAAATATAATAACCTTGCTCTAATTTATATTATTAGTTTTTATAATAGTTATTATATATATTATAAGATATCTAGCTAGTTCTATAGTACTATAAGTAGTCTTATTATACTTTATAAATATTTTACTAATATTCTAATTAGATTTCTAATAAGCTTATTACCTTTGCTATTTAATATTAGAATTTCCTAGTTAATAAGAATAATCTTATTTCTTTAATTAATTTATAATAATAGTATATTACTTAGGTATTTAAGGAGATTTTTAATACTTAGTATTAAATAAGAGATAGTATTAAGGCTTTTATAGGAGGCTAGTAAGTACTTGCTAAGTACCTTGCCTAGCTTTAGCTCTAGGAGGCTATTACTACCTAGGAGCTTATTATACTTAATTTCTAAGTTTATATATATATTTTATAAATACTTTTATAGTTTCCTTATTATATATATTTTATGGATTATTATTAATATTTTATAGTATTAATTTTTAGATATAAATACTAAGGACCTTTACTAATAACTAACTATTATTATCCTATTATATATATATAATAATACTTTTGCTTATAATCTTTTAGCTATATTTAATCTTTTATAATATATAGCCTTTACTTTTATTTATAATATTAAGAAGAAAGGTATCCTTATTAAATTTAAAATAACTTAATCTACTAAAATACTTACTAAACTCTCTAAGTATAAAAATAATTTTACTCTTTTATATATTATTAGGTACTTTAGTTATTTTTCTTTAGGCTATAATATTACTCTTACTCCTAAAAAGTATTTAATATTTATTTACTTTCTTAGGTTTACTAAGAAATATTATATTAATTCCCTGCTTATTAAGTCTATCCCTAGTAATAAGGATAATAGCTAGATAGTAAATAAAAATTTATTAGATATAGAGCTAGAGCCTATTTATTTTCCTTTTCCTTTATCCTAATAAGAGTTATATTATAAACTTAATTAGAAGGCTCTTTATACTTATTGTCTACCTACTATATTAGTTATTTTACTAATACCTATAACTTTTAGTATACCTTAAAAGTCCTAGGCCCCTATGGCTCCTAAGGTACCTATAAGTACTCCTTAGAAATATAGTTATAATTACCCCCTAGATAATACTTAGAAGATTTATACTAAGTAAAAGTAATTAATTATTATATATTTTATTTGTCTAGGGTTTAAATTATAATTATTAGGTTATATAGTAATTACTTACTTTAATTAGTAATTACTTAATAAAATTCTATTATTATAGCTATTATTATCTTAGTATATATTTAGCTTATATTCTATAGTCTAGTTAATTATTCTAATTATCCTATTTCTTATATATATATTTTTATTATTTTTAATATCTAGTAATAATATATTGGGTATTTTCTAAGTATTTACTAAGCTCTTATATATTATATTTTACTAGCTAGCTTATTTACTTTACTTAGTAGAGTATTTTATTATTTTTATCTTTATATATTATTATATTTTCTATCTTCTATTTATCTTCCTCTTTCTTAAGCTCTAGTAATAGTAATAGATTATTACTAAGTACTTTCTTAGGCTCTATCTAGGGCTCTAGTAGTATAACTAAGAAGATATTATATATATATTTATATTACTCTAGGAAATATACTTTATATACTTAGGCCCTAATTTTATTAGTAATAGCTATCTTAATAAACCTAGGTATTAGCTTTTTATGTTTAAAATGGAAGTTCCTAGTAAATAGTCTAATAACTTGTTCCTATTGGTAGCTCTATAGGGTATAGTAATAGTTATAGTATTTTACTTAGCTTTTAATAGCTTATTATTAGTATTAGTATGTTTCTTTGTGTATTTAGTGGAGTATTTTTAGGTATTTAGTAATCCTTTGAATTTTGGTATATATATATTCTAAGGTATAGTTTATTACTCTAGGATAATATTTATAGAGTGCTTATATTAAGGATATACTAATAATATTATAGTAATTATTATTATATATAAATTATACTTTTAATAGTTATATTATTTAATAGGATAGTACTTACCTAGTATATAGTTATAGGTATTATTTTAATATTTAATTAATTTTCTCTATTTATTTATTAGTTTATAGGTAGTAGATAGTAAATAGTTTATAGGTAATTGCTTATTTTCTTATAAATTCTACTTAGAATTTACTAGTAAATAGTTTATTTTTATTACTTATAATACCTTTAGATATTCTAAATTTATATTTTATATATTTATATAATAATTATATTATTTAGGCTATAGTTAATATCTTTTTTATAGATATAAAGGTAGTATACTTTATTATATAGTAAACTATAATTAGAATTATATTATATTTCTTTTTATCTACTTTAGTACTATTTAGTAGCTTTATAATAAAATTAATATTAATTTCTTAGAATAGGTATAATAGTATAGGTAATAATTATAGCTTTTTATAGGGTTTATACCTTAGTATATATATACTTTGGTAAGATTAGTAATTTTAGGTATATTTCTTTATATCTTAGGAAATTTAATTTTAATAGAATTTATATATAATTAGTTTAAGGGTCTTAGTAGCCCCTATATAATTTATTCTTAGGTTATTATAATATTAGTAAAGGATCTTTAGCCTTATTACCTATTAGTTTAGTATTATTAATCTCCCTTTATAGAAAAGGGTTTTTTAATTATCTAAGTAATATTATACTATATACCTAATTACTTTATAAGCTTTCTTTGCTTATTATTAATACTATAGGTCTTTAGCCTATAGTCCTTAAACTAAGTTTTTAAGCTTATAGAAGGATTAGAAAAGAAATACTATTTTGCTCTTTATTAATTCTTTAATAATTAGGCATAAAATATATTATTCTAGTATAATAATCCTAGCTCTAGATAAGTCCTTATAGCTTTCTAGAGTAGCTATATCTTATTAAGTATTCTCTAGCTATTATATAACTATATCTTTAGCTAATTAAGCTCTAGTAATAACTATAAAGATAAATATTAAGCTCTATTTTAAACTAAAGGGTCTTAATACCTTAGGCTAGTCTAAAGATAAGGATTCCTCTAAGTATTCTTAGGTCTAGTTTATTAGGCTGGCTTTTATTGCTTATATATATACCTAGGCAATCTTACCTTTCCCTGGGCTATTAGTAACTATCTAGTATATATTTAGTAGGAGTGCCTATACTAATTATAGCTTTTGTACTAAGGTAAGTAGAATATCTTTATATAAGACTTTGCCTACTATATAATCTAGTCTCCTAGATAGCCTATTAGTAGGGTTTATCTTACCTAGTTTATATTTAATATTAAAATTAAAAGGTGCTAACTGGTATACCTAATAGGTAAGCCTTTCTTAAAGGTCCCTTGTAGAGGCTATAATAATTCCTATTAAAGCTATATAGTTTGTTAGTAGTGTGAACTTGTTTATTAATTCTAAGAGATAGTGGCTTTAGTGTTCTATGCTTTTAATAATAGTAAGGAGTTCTTACTAGCCTATAGCCTAATATTGCTTAGTTTCTATAAGCTTTTGTAATTAATAAGTAATTAATTATTATTAGTCTTTATATAATTAGATTATAATCCTTAATATAGCTTTTACTAATATATTTATTTTTATTTATAATTTTAGCCTAGGATCCTAGTGCTATAGAACTATTATTAAATAGAATACTTTCTTTAGCTAGTTAAATATATTAGCTGCCTTTATAGGCTATTTAAATATTCCTATTTTTTTATTACTCTAGCTACCTTTTAATAGGGCTATAATAAGTTCTATAATCTTAGAATAGTAGCTAATAAACTTATAATAAAAGTTATAAAATCCTAGGAAAACTTATATATCTTAAAAGCTCTTAAGTAGCTTCTATTTTATAATTACTTTAACCCTTTCTAGCTCTATTTAAATACCCTCTTAGGTAATAATATAACCTAGGAATTCTACTTTCTATTAATAGAAATTATACTTAAATAATTTAGTATATAATTATACTTTATATAGCTATTATAGGATCTCTTAGATATTCTTTATATATTATTTCTTAGTTTAGAAGTAAATAATAATATTATCTAAGTATATAATATAATAAGTATTTAATAAGCTAATTAGTATTTAGTAAATATCAAGGTATAAAAGTAATTTATATCCCCCTAAGGAGAGGGATAGCTCAATAAGATAATAACACCAAGAAGCACATTAAACCTTTAGACTTTTAAATCCTATAGTACAATTACCCTTATACCCACAATTACCTTAGAAGCCTAAAGGTAATATAAAATAAAAACTATAAAGCTTTCTCCAATAGAAATAAAATACAATAAAAAGATAGCCAATAGCTAGAATTAGTATATTTTAATATACCCATAAATACACCCATAAATATACCTGCAAATAACATTAATCAAAATATCATTCTAACACTACCTCATCTATAAAGGCAACACCCCTCCTAAATCCAACTCTGCACATAGATATATACATCAAGAGATCCAGGCCACTAGTATCCAATTTACCACAGCAAATAAACACTACCTCAACAAGGAAATCTACCATTTACAATATCAAAGCATCGTACATCCCAAGGACAAGATCAAGCTTATCCTTTGGAAGTATAAGCTACTCAAGAGAAAAGGCCTTAATAGTAATAATATTAAATTTATTACTTAATAATAAGATATACTAAAGCTAATACTAAACTATTGGTTATTTATAAAAAAAAGACCTAGCCTAAATAACTCTTAAAAGAGATTTATAGAGGATATAAATAGTAATAATAAGTAGCTTAATAATTTAATATAGATGATTGAATTTAGAATGAAATAAATATAAAAAAAAGGAACTAATAAAGGAAGGGAGGTCTAGGGAATCTGGACCAGTACCCTACTAGAATCTACAAATTACTATAGGATTATAATACAATAAAAATACAATGAGAATTTAGTAAATATATACTTAGAAAGTAACTAAGGTATTAGTAAGTCTAAATAGTATAATTATATACTTAAAGTAGCTATATTTAGTATAAAAAATAGTCTTTTAGTAGTTATTAGGCTTAATTTAGATTTTATAGTAAGTATTCTTAAGATTAATCTTAGTAATTTATTTTATTTTTATTAATTAATTTAGAAAGTCTTTAATAAGTAATAATAGGTAATAATTCTTAATAATTATAATATTTAAGCCTTAGTAATCTATATAAAGTCTTAAGGTATTATCCTTTTTTAGTATAAATAGGATTAATATTTTAGCTTTACTTATAAAGGGCTTTATATAATTATTTATAATATTCTCTATAATATACTCCCGGATTACCTCCTATTATATCCTATTAATAGGATAGATAGGGCTATATAGGGGTTTCTTTCTCTTAACTAAGTTAATTATATATTTTATACTCTCTAGGAGGGGTGGTTCTTTTGTAGCTGCTTTATTAAAAGTAATAGCTATATCCTAGAGTTTAGGGGGTATAATTACTACCTCCTAGGGTTCTTCTTTTCCTAGTTTAGCTATTAGCTGCTTATTTAGTAATAATATATTATAGATATATATTACTTATGCCTATTTCCTATTCTTTATTACCTTTTTTATAAAGGCTTTTAGCTTTATAATTAAGATTAGTATATAGCTCTAGGTATAGGTATAAGTATTAATTATTATTCTTTCTTTACCTATAGAGTTATTAGATAGTAGGAGATTATTAGTGCCCTATGGTTAGGGTACCTTAGTAAATATTTGCTAGATCTTTCTAGGGAATCCTTATAAGTATATTAGGAAGAAAGTTAGATAGTATATTTACCTTAGTAAAGATTTCTTTCTATTAAATATAATTAGGGTTAGTGCTTTTTAATTATTAGTAGATTATAATCCTAATTATTTTACTAGTTTAGAGTTAATAATATTAACTTAGGTATAAGTATCTATATTTATTTATATAATATATTTATTATAGGCTTATAGTATAATTATCTATTCTTTTATAGTATCTTTAATAGGGACTATCTATAGGTTTAGTATAAAGAAATTAGACTACAGTTCAGTGACAAAAGTGGCGATCCCACCCTATATTCACCAAAATCCATGACTACACCCCCTAACTTTGAGGCTATATTTCTTAGCTAAATTATATTATTTTACTAAGAAATTAAGAGGAGAGGCTAGTAAGGCTATTTAGAATATATAGATTACTTTAGTATTTAGTATACTAGCTATATATAGTGATAATAGCCTATAGCCTTTGCAGTACTAAGGAAATCAGCTTTTCTATTAGGTTGGAATTAAAATCCTTCTATACCTTAATAGTAGCTTTGTATAGCTATTATAGTGCCTTATTATTCTTTAGCAATGATGCTAGTTCTAGATATCTTTTATAGATCCTTTTTCTAAGTAATTTCTATAGATTTTTAATTGGATTTAGATTAGGTGAATATAGCAGCCACTCTACTAAATTAATCCTATTATCTTAAGCCTATTTATATAGCTAATCTTAGACTATTTGAGCTTTGTATATTAGAGTATTATCTTAAGTAAATATATAATTAGGTTTAGCTATTATTAGAAGCTATTCTTAAAGGTATTTAAGGATATAGCGCCCTATGATATTACTGTGGGCAGATTTAGGGTTCTTAAATAGTAGCTATAATAAGGTATAATTATAATTGTAAATTGCTCCCTAGAATATTTAGGAATAGCATATTAGCTTCCTCTTTAGCTATATATATATTAGATTTAAATATTCTTTTTATATTATATAAGGTAGTATTATAATTATATTAATAGGGGTATATACCTTAGGATAGAAAACCTACCCTTGTCTTTCCCCCTTGGCGCGGGTAATTATAACCTTATTACTATAGATCTAGTAAAACTAAAAGCTAAGGGGTTTATAATAATACCTTTTAGTAAAGTTGAGATATTTTTTTATTATTTTTAGTATTAATAATAGGCACTATAGTGCCTTTTAATAGAAAATACCTTTCTTCTTAAGCTATTAAATAATAGTATATATAGAGACCTTAAGATTTACTATAGTAATAAGATCCTTTGGCTTAATAAAAGGGTTTTTACTTATAATTCGAAAAATAACTCTTTTATTATACTCTCTAAGCTTAGGAGGGCGCCTAGACTGAGGGCAATTGGCTGCACTTTCCTGCTCTTTATAGTGCTATATGATACTGGATATTAACCTTGGTAATACTTCTTCCTGGAAAGCGATATATAGCTTCGAAATACCTAATTTGTACTTTATTTGAATCCTTGTATACTTATAAGGGCTATATTTAATCCTTAGGGTTACTGGAGTTATTGTTGTTATGTGAAAATGTTTTGAAGTTGAAGAGGTTGGGGTATGAAAAGAGGAAAATCGTGTTGTGGTCGCGAAGAAGGTGGGGTGGGATTGTTACTTTTGTTCCCCCACTGTAGTCCCTTATGCCTATTTATTTTCTAAGGAGTTTAAGTTCTTATTCTTAGCTTAGATAGTTTAAATTTGTATTAATTTTAGGTACTTTATATTCTTTTTTAATATAGTATATTTACTTAAATAATAATTTACTTAAAAATAATTATAATATTTAATAGGGATATTCTTTTGGTCCTAGGGGTATATTAGGAATATTTATACCTTTAATTTATATTCTATAAGGGGGGTATATTTTATATTTAATATTAGGGTTAAGTAATTTATCTTAGATAGTAGTTTATTCCTAGGCCCCTTATAGGAATTCCCTATATAGGTAGATTTCTATTATTCTTCTTAGTAAGACTTAAATCTAGGTCTCTTTTAGTATTTATTTTATAAGTATTTACTGCCTTATTTTATATATAGCTATTGCCTTTTTATTTTTTAGGCTATATCTTTTACTTTGGTTAGGCTAATCTTAAATTAGTCTAAATTATCCTTTAGGTGCTTATTTAGGCTAAAGTAATACTAATAGGCTAGGTTAAATTATATTTTAATTTCCTTAGTTCCTAAGAAGGTATATATTACTATTTATATCTAAAAGTAATCTATTAAGATCTACTCTTTATACTATTAAAAACTTAATAGTTTATCCCTTAGGTCCTATTCTTAGCAATCTATATTAATATACCTCCTATATATATAGTTTAGTAGGTCCTACTATTCTAGCCTAAGGATATTTTCTATATAGTTATATTATTAGGTTTAGTTTATATAGGAGAGTTTAATTAATACTTACTTGATTTTCTGCTTATTTATATAGCTTAGTCTTAGTTAGTTTCCTAATTTAATAGCTTATATCTAGTTATTAATCTTTATATTAGTAATATCCTCTTTTAGGTAGCTATAGTTATAAATTAAGGGTTTATCCTAGTTCTTTCTTAAGTTTGCTAGGTATTTTATAAGCTATTATATTATTTATATTTAGCCCTATACTAGTTAGTCTAGTAATACTTTTAGTTTTATTTTTTTTATATTATCTCTTAGTATAGGGTATATAGGGCTCTCTTATAGCTTATAGCTATTATTACTCTTAATATATATCTTAAAGTTAGGGGTCCTAATATAGTATTATAGTTCTAAGGATTCCTCTAATATAAGGTTTTAATCTTATTAGGTAGTCTTTAACTAACTATTTAGTGGATAGCACTTATATATATTTTTAGCTTCTATTATAATTAGCCTATTAATAGTAAAGTAATTCTATTCCTTTTTATTAATAGGTAATTATTAGTATAATATTATATTATTTATAGTTATATGGTATATTAGGGAGTAGTTGCTCCTATTAATATATTGGAATATAATATTATCTATTATATATATACTAATTACTTGGATAGGTATAGAAGTAAAAGAATTATAAGGATTAAATGATTAGGGTATATATAAATAGGTGATTCTAATAATATATATTAGATAAAGACTTTTATTTAATGAGTATTTATTGAGTGCTTATTATAAGCTCCTTTATTTCCTTATTTTATTGCTTATTAGAAATAGGGGTAAGGTTAGATAAGAAGCTTGGGCTCCTATCTTCTTATATTATATAGCTAGACCTATAGCTATAACTAAATAATTATAAGGAGTTAGGTAATATACTAAGCCTTGTAATAATCCTTTTAGCTATTAGGCTAAAAAGATTAATTAATTTAGTTAGCTTTGCTATATTAAATTGCATTATATAATAGCTTATAGGGATATAGGGCCTGCTAAGCCCTATGTGCCCAGTTGTTCTCTTATATTTATATATATAATTATAAGGATATAAGGTATTTCTAGTTAATTAGTAATCTAGTTAAGGGTTATAGAAATTATATAAGTAATATTTATACTTATAACTATACTATAGATCTCTAATATTAATATACTTTAGATTATTTTTTTATATTTAGTTAAGTTATAATAAATAATATTCTTATTTATCCTAAATATTTTATTATTTAGTTATTTATTAGTAAAGATTATAATAAATTTAAGTTATAAAGAAAGGTTAGTATTATTTATAAATATACTATTAATAAATATAAATAGCTTTACTATTAAAAGGTTAAGTAGAATAAATATAAGTCTATAATTAAGGTTTTTTTATTACTACTTAAGGTACTTATTTAAGACCTTAATTTTTATATTATTAGGCTCTTAGAATTATACTATAGTAGAGAGATTATAGTATACCTCTGGTTAGTAAATTAAGATAATATATACTCCTTATACTTATTATTCTATATTAAGGTATAAAAGTAATTTATATCCCCCTAAGGAGAGGGACAGCTTAATAAGGTAATAATACTAAGGAGCATATTAAACCTTTAGACTTTTAAATTCTATAGTATATTTGCCCTTATGCCTATAATCACCTTAGAAGCCTAAAGGCAATACAAGATAAAAACTATAAAGCTTTCTCCGATAGAAATAAAATATAATAAAAAGATAGCTAATAGCTAGAATTAGTACATTTCAATGTACCTATAAACACACCCACAAATACACTATTCTAACACTGCCTTATCTATAAAGGCAATACTCCTCCTAAATCCGACTCTACACATAGATATATATATTAAGAGATCTAGGCTATTAGTATCCAGCCTAAGAGGTCTAATAATAAATTTATTAATAAAATAAAAGATAAACTATGCCTAAGTAATAATCTAGCTACTAGGACTAAAATTAAGCTTATTCTATAGGAGCTTAAGCTATTCTAAAGAAAGGATCTTAATTATAATAATATTAATTTTATTAAATAATAATAAAGGCTAATAAAGCTAATATTAAAGTATTTTAATATATAATTTAGAATTAGCCTAAGTTCTTATAAAGAGAGGTTCTTAGAGGATCTAGAAATATATAATATTTAGCTTAATAATATAAAATAATATATAATAAAATAGAGATTCTAAAATCTATAAATTACTATAGGATTATAATATAATAAAAATATAATAAGGACTTATTATTCTATATATTATTACTTAATAGCCTTTAGGTCCTTAGTTTTAATTAGTATAATCTTTTTATCCTATTCTTTTTATTATATTATAATACTATTATTCTTTAATAAAATAATAATTATACTATTAAATATAAGTAGTTCTTTAATTATTAGTACTTCTTAGGATTTAGCTTTAAAAGTAGCTTTTATAAGCTTCTCCTCCTCTAGCTTTAGGAATACTTAGTCTAATATACTAATTATATTATCTATTTATATTCTAATAATTATAAAGCTAGGGTTCTTTTATAATAATATTAATAAGTATAGGTTAAAAGTAAATATAATTATTTAGAGCTTCTTTAAATAATACTTATTATATATTACCTACCAGTAGTTTCCTGCCTTTAGTATCTTATAAAGTAATATAATTACCTTTATAATTATATTCTTTAGGTATTTATATTAGATATTTATTAGGAGGTATATAAGAATTATATAATTTAATTTTATTTTTAATTATATATAAGCCTATATAATATCTTAGAGCTAAAGTATAATATCTTTCTTAATTAAGAATAATATTAATACTAAAATTAATCTCTAATTATATCTTTAAATTATAGGTAATTATATAAGAATTGCCTTCTTACTCTTATTAGTATAGCCTTAAATAACTAAGTATAACTTCTTATATAGTAATTTAGTATTTTTACTTTTTACCTTATTTATAATATATAATTTAAAGATTCTAATCCTATTATATATATCCTTATTAAATAGAATAAACTTAAATATATTATATTAGATTAATCCTTTGATCTTCTTTATAATTAATACCTTAAATAGTAATCTAGGTATTATAATAATCTTCTTTTTATAGAGTTTAAGTATAAATTCAAGGTTAGATTTCTTTTTTACTTAAATAAATACCTTAATATATTTAGTTTTATCTTTAAATTAGTTAATTAGATTTATATTAATTATAATAAGATTCTTTTATAATTATCCTCTACCTCTCTTTAGGATTAATTATATTAGGGTAATATTAATAGTATTCTTTTAAGGTTATCTTTTTCTTCTTTTCTCTATTAGTGCTAAAGGTTAAGGTTTATAGGCAAGGTCCTTATTATCTTCTTACTTACTTTCCTTGGATTATTTAGTTAGTACCTTTTAAGGAGCTTTTTTATTATTAGGGTCTTTAAGAAATAGTTTAATAGCTATTAATTGAAATTTAGAGGGTCTATAGATATTATTAATAATATAAGTTTTTCCTTTAATTGCAATAAGTATATATAGTTTTATTTATCCTACTTTCTTTTAATATATATAAACTTATAATAATATTAGGAGATTAAGGATAATAAAGGTATTAGAGCTATTATATATAGTAAGAGTATTAGTTATTTGCTTTTAAGTATAGATCTTATATACCTTTATTATTACTTTTTAGATTACTTTAGTATATCTTATTATACTTAGTAAGGGTTTAAAGTCCTTTGTTATTTATAGGTATAATTTAAATACTAAGAGTATAGGTATAAGGCTATTTAGGCTAATAATATTATTAATAGCTTTTATTACTACTTAAAGGGCTTTTTTTGCTTTTATAGATAGATTCTTTTGTTAGATAATTATATATATATACTAGATTAGTATATAGTATTATTTAATTTTATTAATTAAGTTATATACTTTAATAGGTATAATTAATATAGTTATACCTTTTATTCTTGCTTCTTAGTAGAATTCTTTACTAATAAAGCTTTTTCCTAGGTTAGTAATTACCTAGTTAGGTAGTCCTATATAGGTATTAATCTAGTATATCTTTATTACCTTTTAGATAGTTAATATAGATATATTAGATAGAAAATAGATAATATTAAATATAGTTATTTTATTAATAATATATAATATAGGTTTATTCTTAAGATATATAATATCTATAATAATATAATAATTAAATTTAGAATTATTTTAAATTATAAACTTAAATCTTTAGAGTACTTTAGTATTTAGCTAATATTTCTAGTAGATCTTAGTTAACTTCTTAATTACTTATCTCTCTATAGAGTAACTAGCTCTTATTAGTAGTTTATATAGCTTATTAATAGAAGGATAATTAAATTAGTAATATAGCTACTAGAGTTTAATATTAATAAGATTATATTATACTAAGGCTTTCTTATTATTTAATAGCTATTATAAGTATTCTTATTTTTATATAATAGGTATTTAAATATTACTTTATTTAAGATAATTATAAAGATTATAAAAATAAATATTTAATATATTTATATTATATAAATATAAAAGGAATAGTATTAAGGTATAAAAGTAATTTATATCCCCCTAAGGAGAGGGATAGCTTAATAAGGTAGTAATACCAAAAAGCATATTAAACCTTTAAACTTTTAAATCCTATAGTATAATTACCCTTATACCTATAATCACCTTAGAAGCCTAAAGGTAATATAAAATAAAAACTATAAAGCTTTCTCCAATAGAAATAAAATATAATAAAAAGATAGCCAATAGCTAGAATTAGTATATTTTAATATACCTATAAATATACCTATAAATATACCTATAAATAATATTAATTAAAATATTATTCTAATACTACCTTATCTATAAAGGCAATATTCCTCCTAAATCCAACTTTATATATAGATATATATATTAAGAGATCTAGGCTACTAGTATCCAATTTACTATAATAGATAAATATTATCTTAATAAGGAAATCTGCTATTTATAATATTAAAGTATTATATATCCTAAGGATAAGATTAAGCTTATCCTTTGGGAGTATAAGCTACTTAAGAGAAAAGGCTTTAATAGTAATAATATTAAATTTATTACTTAATAATAAGATATACTAAAGCTAATACTAAACTATTAATTATTTATAAAAAAAAGACCTAGCCTAAATAACTCTTAAAAGAGATTTATAAAGAATATAAATAGTAATAATAAGTAGCTTAATAATTTAATATAGATAATTAAATTTGGAATAAAATAAATATAAAAAAAAGGAACTAATAAAGGAAGAGATGTTGAATCGAACGGTTGCACCAAAAAACATAGCACTACTCTAGTTTGCATAACATATCCTAATTCACCCTTATTTGGGTTTAACACACCCCCTCAAATAGATCACCGATTAAGTGGTCTATATATATTAAACAGATAACTATATTACTTGATTTTTCCTGGGATTTAAACTCTAAGGCTTTCGGGGTTACTCCTTTTGATAGATATAGGTTAGCTTTGCCTTTAGCTTTAGCTTCCCTCTAAGACTCTTAATTATTAAATTGAACGGTTGCACCAAAAAACATAGCACTACTCTAGTTTGCATAACACATCCTAATTCACCCTTATTTGGGTTTGATACACCCCCTTAGATAGATCACCGATCAAGTGGTCTATCTATATTAAACAGATGACTACGTTACTTGATTTTTCCTGGGATTCGAACTCTGAGGCTTTCATGGTTGCCCATTCTCCACTAAACAGTGCTACCTGCCTTAAATATGCTAGGGTGATTATGTAACAATTCATTCCGGGAAAACGAGTTGCGAATCCGGGAAACGCAGCTCCTTTTAGTCATCCGAGTTGCACTTCCACATGTGCACGTTCCATCATGTGCATTACTCGGTTTAACAAGAGAGGTCCTACTAGAATCTATAAATTACTATAGGATTATAATATAATAAAAATATAATAAGAAAAGGAATAGTATATTTATAGAAATTATATAAAATAAGATAATTTTAAATAGTATAGTAATATTTACTATACTAAGGGATAGCTATAGTATTCTCCCTCTAAATCTAATAATTACTTTTCTTACTCTAGATATATCTAGTTTAGTTAGTATAATTATTATTTATTATAATATAAGCTATTATTCTTAGCTACTAATAGATACCTTTGTAGCTTTAGTATTAGGTATAATACTATAGAACTTATTTAGGCTATAATAATTATTAAGTATAAATTTTATTATCTTTTCTTATAGTTCCTTTTAAAGATTATAAAAGGGGTCTTTTTATGTAAAATAATAGGTAATTACTTAATTTGTGAGTATAATTAAAATAAGGGGTAAGTTAATAGTATTAATTATACTTATAAAATAAGTATATATTTCTATAGAAGTTATTTTAAATTAATTTTTATTATTATTATTTTTTTTTCCTTCTTTAGTTTTTATATTATTATTAGATTTATTAAATTTAGCTAGATATAGGTTATAAATAGCTTTACTAAGGTAAAAGTCCTCTCTAATCTTCTTATATTTTTTATATATCTCTCTTTTTTCTTTTACTATATATCTTATTAAGAAGTATTCTTCTTTAAGGTATATATAGTATTTATTATTCTTCTAGTATAGTTACTTTAAGGTAGAATTACCTTTATAATATTTACTTTGGTATCTTAGCTATAAAGGTCCTTATTAATTATTCTTATAGCTTTTATATACTTATTTTATTATAAATTATTCTTTTAATATAATTAGTATAAACTTAATATATTATATTAGTATACTTATAATAATAAAAGTATATTAAATCTATAAATATACTTCCTTATATATTAGGGGAGGGTTTAGTATTATATTCTATAGTTCTTTAATATTATTATATATACTAAGTAATTATACTTAAGTAATCTTATTATCTTTTAGAATACTTTATAATATTTACTAGAGTATTTTAAGTTAATTAAAGAACTTATAAAGGGCTTCTTATTATTCTATACTTAGGTTTTATTTTATCTAAGTATAGATATATAGGGTTTATTATTTTTAATAATATTTATTAAGAATTTACTTATTTTTAAATTCCTTTCTTATTTCTATAAATATTTAATTAAAGGGTATAAATTTACTATTAATAATTATTATATTAAAGTAATATTCCTTTGCCTTCCCTTTAAATATAATCTAAAATACCTATATATATAAGAATTTATTAATATTTATAATTAGATATTAATTATAAAAGTATTTAAGTTTTAAATTAAAATTCTTATATTTCTTACTATTATACTATAAAAAGATAGGAGCCTAAGCTTTTTATCTAACCTTACCTATTATTTCTAATAAGTAATAAGATAAGGAAATAAAGGAGCTTATAATAAGCACTTAATAAGTACTTATTAAGTAAAAGTCTTTATCTAATATATATTATTAAAATCACCTATCTATATATACTCTAATTATATAATCCTTATAATTCTTTTACTTCTATATTTACCTAGATAATTAGTATATATATAATAAATAATATTATATTCTAATATACTAATAGGGGCAATTACTCCCTAATATATTATATAATTATAAATAATATAATATTATACTAATAATTACTTATTAATAAGAAGGAATAGAGTTATTTTACTATTAATAGGCTAATTACAATAGAAGCTAAAAATATATATAAGTGCTATCTATTAAACGGTTAGTTAGAGACTACCTAGTAAGATTAAAACCTTATATTAAAGGAATCCTTGGAATTATAATACTATATTAGGACCCCTAATTCTAAGGTATATACTAAGAGTAATAATAGCTATAAGCTATAAGGAAGCCTTATATACTCTATGCTAAGGGATAATATAAAAGAAATAAGACTAAAAGTACTATTAGACTAATTAGTATAAAGCTAAATATAAATAATATAATAGCTTATAAAATACTTAGCAAACTTAAGAAAGGACTAGGATAAACCCTTAATTTATAACTATAGCTACCTAAAAGAGAATACTACTAGTATAAAGATTAATAACTAGATATAAGCTATTAAGTTAGGAAACTAACTAAGATTAGGCTATATAGATAAGTAGAAAATTAAGTAAGTATTAATTAAATTTTCCTATATAAACTAAACCTAATAGTATAATTATATAGGAGGTATTCTTAGGCTAGAATAGTAGGATTTACTAGATTATATATATAGAAGGTATATTAATATAGATTACTAAGAATAGGACCTAAGGGATAAACTATTAAGTCTTTAATAGTATAGAGAGTAGACCTTAATAGACTATTTCTAGATATAAATAGTAATATATACCTTCTTAGGAACTAAGAAAATTAAAATATAATTTAATTTAGCTTATTAATATTATTTTAGCTTAAATAGGTATCTAAAGAATAATTTAAATTAATTTAAGATTAGCTTAACTAAAGTAAGAGATATAGCCTAAGAAGTAAAAAGGCAATAGCTATATATAAAATAGGGTAGTAAATACTTATAAAATAAATACTAAAAGAGACTTAGATCTAAGTTTTACTAAGAAGGATAATAGAAGTCTATTTATATAGGGAACTCTTATAAGGGGCCTAGGAATAAACTACTATCTAAGATAGATTACTTAATCTTAGTATTAAATATAAAATATACCCTTTTTATAGAATATAAATTAAAGGTATAAATATTCCTAGTATACCCCTAGAACCAAGGGAATATTCCTATTAAATATTATAATTATTTTTAAGTAGGTTATTATTTAAGTAAATATATTATACTAAGAAAGAATATAAAGCACTTAAAATTAATATAAATTTAAGCTATCTAAGCTAGGAATAAGGACTTAGACTCCTTAGAAAATAAATAGGTATAAGGAACTAGTCTAATTCCTCTATACTAAACCTATAGATAGTTCCTATTAGAGATACTATAAAAGAATAGATAATTATACTATAAGCCTATAATAAATATATTATATAAGTAAATATAAATACTTATACCTAAGTTAATATTATTAGCTTTAAATTAATAAAATAATTAGAATTATAATCTACTAATAATTAAAAGGCATTAATCCTAATTATATTTAATAGAAAGAAATCTCTATTAAAATAAATATATTACTTAACCTTCTTCTTAATATACTTATAAGAATTTCCTAGGAAGATCTAGTAAATATTTACTAAAGCACCCTAATTATAGGGCACTAATAACCTCCTATTATCTAATAATTCTATAGGTAAAAAAAAGATAATAATTAATATCTATACCTATACCTAAAGCTATATACTAATCTTAATTATAAAGCTAAAAGCCTTTATAAAAAAGGTAATAAAGAATAGGGGATAAGTATAAGTAATATATATTTATAGTATACTATTACTAGATAAATAGCTAATAGCTAAACTAGGAGAAGAAGAACCCTAGAAAATAGTAATTATACCCCCTAAACTCTAGAATATAGCTATTACTTTTAATAAAGTAACTACAAAGAAACCACCCCTCCTAGAGGGTATAGAATATATAATTAACCTAATTAAGGAAAAGAAACCTTTATATAGCCTTATCTATCTTATTAATAGAATATAATAGGAGGTAATCTAGGAATATATTATAGAAAATACTATAAATAATTATATAAAGCCCTTTATAAGTAAAGCTAGAGTACTAGTTCTATTTATACTAAAAAAGGATAATATCTTAAGACTTTATATAAATTACTAGGGCTTAAATATTATAATTATTAAGAACTATTATTTATTATTACTTATTAAAGACCTTTTAGACTAATTAGTAAAAGTAAAATAGATTATTAAGATTAATCTTAGGAATATTTACTATAGAATCTAGATTAAACCTAGTAACTATTAAAAGATTACTTTTTATACTAAATATAGCTACTTTAAGTATATAATTATACTATTTAGACTTATTAATACCCTAGCTACTTTCTAAGTATATATCTATTAAATACTAATTAGCTGGGGGCTGGTAGTATATTGGCTGCACTGCTGGTATAGTTAAGTCAGCGACCAAGATTGGGAACCTTAGTTAAGGACAAACTAAGTCGGTTTAAATCCAGCAGCACCTAAAGCTAATTTAGCTAGCTATATTAAATGCTAACCTTAGCAGCTTACTTTATATTAGAGAGCGGATATAACTTAGGGATATAGATCTCCTAGAGGTTTTAATACTAATGGTAATCTAAGTATAAGGTTTTTCCTTTAAAAGATTGTTATATTGTAGTTAGATAGTAGATAGAAATAATACAAAGAAATTAAAATACTAATTAGCTTATTAGATATTTATTATATTATATACTTAGATAATATTATTATCTACTTTTAAACTAAGAAGTAATATATAAAGGATATTTAAGAGATCCTATAATAATTATATAAAGTATAATTATATACTAAACTATCTAAGTATAGTTTCTACTAATAGAAGGTAGAATTCCTAGGTTATATTATTATCTAAGAGGGTATTTAAATAGAGCTAGAAAGGGTTAAAGTAATTATAAAATAAAAGCTGCCTAAGAGCTTTTAAGATATATAAATTTTCCTAGGATTTTATAATTTTTATTGTAAATTTATTAGCTATTATTCTAAGATTATAGAACCTATTATAGCTCTATTAAAAGGTAGCTAGAGTAATAGGAAAATAGGAGTATTTAAATAGCCTATAAAGGTAGCTAATATATTTAACTAGCTAAAGAAAGCATTCTACTTAGTAATTATTTTATAATACTAGGATCCTAGGCTAAAATTATAAGTAGAAATAGATATATTAGTAAAAGCTATATTAAGAATTATAATCTAATTATATAAAGACTAATAGTAATTAGTTACTTATTAGTTATAAAAGCTTATAAAAACTAAGTAATATTAGGCTATAGGCTAGTAAGAACTTCTTACTATTATTAAAAGTATAAAATACTAGAGCTACTACCTCTTAGGATTAATAAATAAGTTTATACTACTAATAAATTATATAGCTCTAATAGGAATTATTATAGCCTTTATAAGAAACCTTTAAGAAAGGCTTACCTATTAAATATATTAGTTAGTACCTTTTAATTTTAATATTAAATATAGACTAAGTAAGATAAACCCTATTAATAGGCTATTTAAAAGACTAGATTATATAATAAGTAAAGTCTTATATAAAGATATTCTACCTACCTTAGTATAAAAGCTATAATTAATATAAATACTTTTACTAAGTATATACTAGATAATTACTAATAGCTTAAAGAAAGGTAAGATTGCCTAGGTATATATATAGATAGTAAAAGCCAGCTTAATAGGCTAGACCTAAGAATACTTAGAGGAATCCTTACCTTTAGACTAGCTTAGGATATTAAGATCCTCTAATTTAAAATAAAGCTTAATATTTATCTTTATAATTATTACTAAAGCTTAATTAGCTAAAAATATAGTTATATAATAACTAGAAAATACTTAATAAGATATAGCTACTCTAGAAAGCTATAAGGACTTGTCTAGAGCTAAGGTTATTATATTAGAATAATATATCCTATGCTTAGTTATTAAAGAATTAATAGAGGGTAAAATAGTATTTTTCTTTTAATCCTCCTATAAGCTTAAAGACTTAGTTTAAGGATTATAGGCTAAAGACCTATAGTATTAATAGTAAGTAGAGAAGGCTTATAGAGTAACTAAGTATATAATATAATATTACTTAGATAACTAAAGAATTCTTTTTTATAAAGGAAGATTAATAATATTAAACTAATAAGTAATAAGGCTAAAGATCCTTTGCTAATATTATAATAACCTAAGAGTAGATTATATAGGGGCTACTAAGACCCTTAAACTAATTATATATAAATTCTATTAGAATTAAATTTCCTAAGATATAAAAGAATATACCTAAAGTTACTAATCTTACTAAAATATATATATACTAAGGTATAAATCCTATAAAAAGCTATAATTATTACCTATACTATTATACCTATTCTAAGAAATTAGTATTAATTTTATTATAGAACTACTAAATAGTATTAAAGTAGATAGAAAGGAATATAATATAATTCTAATTATAGTCTACTATATAATAAAGTATACTATCTTTATATCCATAAAAAAGATACTAATTATAGCCTAAATAGTATAATTATTATATAAATATATAAAATATAAATTTAGAATATTTAAAGGTATTATAAATAATAGAAATAAACTATTTATTAGTAAGTTCTAAGTAAAATTTATAAGAAAATAGGTAATTACCTATAGACTATTTACTACCTATTACCTATAAACTAATAAGTAAACAAAGAAAACTAACTAAGTATTAGAATAATATTTATAATTATATACTAGGTAAGTACTATCCTATTAAGTAATATAATTATTAGAAATATAATTTATATATAATAATAGCTACTATAGTACTATTAGTATATTTCTAATATAAGCACTCTATAGATACCATCCTAAAATAGTAAACTATATCTTAGAATATATATATACTAAAGTTTAAAAGGTTATTAAATACCTAGAAATACTCTAATAAGTATATAAAAAAGTATACTAATACTAGCAATAAGCTATTAAAAGCTAAGTAAGATATTATAACTATTACTATACTCTATAAAGCTACTAATAGAGATAAGTTATTAAACTATTTACTAAGAATTTCTATTTTAAATATAAAAAGCTAATACTTAGGTTTATTATAATAGCTATTACTAATAAAATTAGGGCCTAAGTATATAAAATATACCTCCTAGAGTAATATAAATATATATATAATATCTTCTTAATTATACTATTAGAGCCCTAGATAAAGCCTAAGAAGGCACTTAGTAAATACTTACTATTATTACTAAAGCTTAAGAAAGAGAAAGATAAATAAGAGATAGAAAATATAGTAGTATATAAAGATAAAGGCAATAAAAAACTTTATTAAGTAAAATAGATAGGCTAGCTAGTAGAATATAATACCTAGGAGCCTAGTAAATACTTAGAGAATGCCTAATATATTATTATTAGATATTAGAAATAATCAAAATATATATATAAAAAATAAGATAATTAGAATAATTAATTAGATTATAGAATATAAGCTAAATATATACTAAAATAATTATAGTAATAGAATTTTATTAAGTAATTACTAATTAAGATAGGTAATTATTATATAATTAGTAATTATAATCTAAACTTTAAATAAATAAATATATTATAGCTAATTACTTTTGCTTAGTATAAATCTTCTAAGTACTATCTAAAGGGTAATTATAATTATATTTCTAGGGAATACTTATAAGTATCTTAAGAGCTATAAAGGCCTAGGATTTTTAGGATATACTAGGAGTTATAGGTATTAATAGAATAGCTAATATAATAAGCAAATAATAAGTATAAAGAGCCTTTTAATTAGATTTATAATATAATTCTTACTAGGATAAAGAGAGAGGAAAATAAATAGGCTCTAGCTTTATATCTAATAAACTTTTGCTTACTATCTAGCTATTATCCTTATTACTAGGAATAGACTTAATAGGCAGGGGATTAATATAATATTTCTTAGTAAACCTAGGAAAGTAAGTAAATATTAAATACTTTTTAGGAGTAGGAGTAATACTATAGCTTAAAGGAGGATAATTAGAATATTTAATAATATATAAGGGAGTAGGATTATTCTTATATTTAAAGAGTTTAATAAGTATTTTAATAGATTAGGTTATTTTAAATTTAATAAGGATACCTTTCTTTTTAATACTATAAATAAGAATAAAGGCTATATATTATAAAAGGTTAAGTATAGTTAAAAGATTATAAGTAAGAGTATTATTATATATATATAATAGGATAATAGTAGCTAGCTATTAGTAAAAGTTCTTAGTATTTATATTTAAAAGTTAGTACTATAAAATATTAATAATAATCTATAAAATATATATAATAAGAAAGCTATAAAGGTATTTATAGAATATATATATAAACTTAGAAGTTAAGTATAATAAGCTCCTAAGTAGTAATAGCCTCCTAGAGCTAAAGCTAGGCAAAGTACTTAGTAAGTACTTACTAATCTTCTATAGAAGCCTTAATACTATTTCTTATTTAATACTAAGTATTAAAGGTCTCCTTAAATACCTAAGTAATATATTATTATTATAGGTTAATTAGAGAAGCAAGGTTATTCTTATTAGCTAGGAAATTCTAATACTAGATAGTAAAGGTAATAAGCTTATTAGGAATTTAATTAGAATATTAGTAGAATATTTATAAAGTATAATAAGATTACTTATAATATTATAGGACTAGCTAGATATCTTATAGTATATATAATAACTATTATAAGAACTAGTAATATAAGTTAAGGTAGGATTATTATATTTTTATAAGATATAATAAAAGTAAGAAAGCTTACTATTTTATTAGCTAATTACTTACTTATTATTAAAATAAAAATAGTATACTAAAATAGCTAGAATATAAGAAAGTATAAATATTATAGGAGATAAGGAATATTATTATATATAATATCTAAAGAAGGAATAATAGGTACTTAGAAAATACTTAGTAAAATATACCTAATTATATTATAATAGTGTTGCAAATAGCAGCGTTATAACCCCATTAGCCACAGGACTAGCTACCTTAGGCAGCAAGCTACTAAGTCACATAACCTAGGGAAACCACTAATATAATTCGCAATAGCTAGATTAAATAGAGAAAAAAAAGCATTATTAAACATACCAACCCAACCCCCTATAATAATACTAGTATAATATTACTTATCTATTCCCTTTGGAATCTAATATTAATTAGTAGAGCTTTCCATAGATTAATAAGGCCCCAAAGAAGAAATATTAAACATAGGCGCGAAAGATATACTAAAGAGAGATATCTAGACACAGTTGCAAAGGTAGGCTCTTAGGTTTAACAGTAATTTAGGAAGTAATATCCTTAATAAAAACCTTCCACTGGACTTTACCAAATCCCTCGTCTATCACAAGAAACACCGATCTAGATAGATACCTACTACTAGCTTGGATCTAAAGACAATAGAAAATCCCATAATTTACCCTATAATCCCTCTTATAAAGAATATTATAATAAAACTACCAAAATATCTAAAGAAGAGGATATACTTAGAATTACTATTAATCTTAACCAAGAAAAGATCAAGCAAGACCTCTCTAAATAGATCATAAAATATAATCCCTTTCCTACTATCCATTAGTAACATGGATCAAATAGGCATTAAACTTGACAATCTAAGGAATATACTTATCAAGGGAGACATTAAAGTCCCTATAATTAAATGATAGGGATATCTATAGTAGATTATTAATGCAAAAGAAACCATTATATTCTACCTTATAGAGTTTAAGCTATACTAAATATACTATTAATTTAGGTATCTATTAGTTAATTATTTAAAGAAAATACTTAAATAAGTAGATTAGGAGTTTAATTTAGAAATATTAAAGAAACTTACCGAAGTATACTATTATTATTAAATAAATAGCAAAGCCCTAAGCAAATTCCACTTTATACTAAAAGATAACTATAAGTTTAATTATAAGATTATTATTAATATTATATAAATTAATAATAAACCTATAATTTATATTATTAATACTATAATATTATTTCAAATAATATACTTCCTTAACCCCAAATAATAGAAAGCAAAGGATATATAGGATATATTATATAAATACTAGATTAATAGCTACCTAGAACTACCTAATTAGATTATCTATAATATTAAAATAAACTTTATATTAAGAGAGTTTAAATAATATACTTAAATATTAGTAATTAATATAAATAAGGTACCTATTAAAGTATATAATAGTATTAGGAAGGTAGAATACTACTATAGCCTATTAAGGTAAATATATAATATTATTAAAAATAAACTTAGTAATATAATCATAGATAACTAGAAACTATAGATAGTAATTAAGGCTATTAATGATTTAGTAGGCCCCAATAGACTTATACTAATATTACTTATGTTTAGTGCTTACCTATGCCTATTAGATAATTTACTATTTATATTTAAAGTGGTATAATATACTAAGGCTATTTACAAAGCTACTAATAAAGCAAGGAGACTCCTTGCAAACCGCTAGATTAAAGAGGCTCTTATAACTTGGAATAGCCTAGATACTACCCCTACTTACTCTCTATTACTTTAATTAGAAATATATATATAGCAAGAGAAAGAAGGATAATAAGGCCTATTTAAGTTAATTAGTATAGAAAACAAGAAATATATTATAAAATTGCTAAATAGCCTAATAAGTCTTTAGATAATAATTATTAAACTATTCTTCTGGGATAAAGGAGAAATACTATTATATATAATTCTATATTAACTATAAAATAAAGAATAAGAAGAGGATTTATAACTACTAGTACCCTAAATTACTAAACCCCTAGTTAACCTATATAACCTACTAAAGCAAAGATATAGAAGACTAAGGAAAATACCTTTGATTAATTAAACCTTTATTACTAATAAGATATTTCTAGATAACCTAAAAAACAATATTAATATAAATACTATATATTTAACTATAAAAAAAGAAACTAATTAGAACCTATTATTATAACTATAGTAAGAAGGAAAGATTATTACCCTAGGTAGACTATTTAAATAATCTAATAAAGATAAAATTAAGGCCTTAAGGAATTATAATATATTTATATTTAAATAATATAATAAATATAAATACTAAGGTAAATAGATCTTTAATATACAATTAATATACAAAATTAAAGGAAAAGAAATAATAATATTATATAAGAAGTTATAATTTATTATTTAAGGATATAATAATAATAGGAAAAGTATAATACTTATATAAGCGCCTACTATCTAATGCAATAGCCAGAGGCTAATTATTATAATTACCCTATTATTAATTAAGAAAGGAATATTTATTTAGCTATAGGATATTACCTAAGTATATATATAATTAAATACCTAATTAAATAGAACTATTCTAATATACCCTCTAAAGTAAATTAATAATAATCTTCTAGAAGAAATAATTATAAGAATTATTAAACCACTCTATAGGATAGCTAAGGTAGGTATATACTAGTAGATAATATATTTTAACCACTATTAAAATAAGCTTAATATAATAACCTTAACTTTTAATTCTTACCTACTTATCTCTAAGTCAAGAGAAATATTTAGTATTATTAGAATATAAATAGATAATATACTTAGATTAAGTAATTAACTATTATATAACTTAGAGGAGAAAGAACTTAATAAAGCAAAGTTTATAGTAAAACCTAAATAGATACTAATAAAATAATAATCCCTTCTTTTTAATAGATATAAACTAATCTTAAAAAAAAACTTATAATTATAGCTTAAGTAAAAAGAATAAGTATTAAAATTAAGAATAATTAACCTAAAAAAGAAAACTACTAAGAAGGAATATATTAAGTAATAAGCATAAGGTATATATATTATAATAATATACTAACCAAAAGCATTATTTAATCTTTCTATTGCAATATAATACTAAGACCTATTAAATAAAAAGATTAAAGAGCTAAATAAATAATTAGAATAGTAAATAAGTAACTAAGATCAAGGACTTAAGTATATCCTACTTAACCTTATAATAGCAAAGCTCTTTATATTTATTAATAAATTATTTACTAATAATAAAGACCTTAGCTTATAGATTAGCTATATTATTATAATTAGTAATAAAGAGATAGATAATATAGAATTTATAATAAAAGGCAATATTATTATATATAGCTTAATAAAGAGCTAATATATAACCCAAAGTATACTTACCTTAGAATTATATAGAATAATTTAAGGTACTAATATTAGATATACTCTTAGAATAATACTTAAGCTAATTACTAACTAAATAGGTATACTGCCTATCCCAATAATTATTTATATAAACTTATATTTACTTTATAAGTACCTTATTAAACTAGGTATAATAAAGGAGAAATGCTTAATAATTAATATTATAGCTTTATATTAATTATATAAGAAATATAAAATCTACAAGATTAGATAGATTAATAGTAATAATAATCCTACGAATATAATAATTAAGGCAAACCTAAATAAGGCACTAGAATAATTTATTAATACAAATAAAGCTATAATTTATATTAAAGGATAGGTCAAATATAAGTAATAGAGGGTAATACATATAGTCAAGCCTATATAATATAGCTAGAGGTAAAGACATATACTCCTCTTTATATTATTTAGGTATATATATTCGGCAATAATATATATTGCCTTTTTATCGCTTATTAGATATATTTAAATACTATGTATAAGTATGTTATTTAATGCACAAAAGAAAAAGTGCCAGTATTGCAAATAGCAGTATTATAACCCCATTGGCCACAGGACTAGCTGCCTTAGGCAGCAAGCTACTAGGTCACATAACCTAGGGAAACCACCAATATAATTCGCAATAGCTAGATTAGATAGAGAAAAAAAAAGCATTATTAAACATACCAACCCAACCCCCTATAATAGCACTAGTGCAATATCACTCATCCGTTCCCTTTGGAATCCAACAAATAGAGTATAATATAAATAGGGCACTTAGTAAATATATATATATTATAATAATATAATATAAAACTTCTTATTATATTTTTATTATATTATAATCCCATAGTAATTTATAGATTCTAATAAGACCTCCCTTCCTTTATTAGTTCCTTTTTTTTATATTTATTTTATTCTAAATTTAATTATCTATATTAAATTATTAAGCTACTTATTATTACTATTTATATCCTCTATAAATCTCTTTTAAGAGTTATTTAGGCTAAATCTTTTTTTTATAAATAACTAATAGTTTAATATTAGCTTTAGTATATCTTATTATTAAGTAATAAATTTAATATTATTACTATTAAAGCCTTTTCTCTTAAGTAGCTTATACTCCTAAAGAATAAGCTTAATCTTATCCTTAGGATATATAATACTTTAATATTATAAATAGTAGATTTCCTTATTAAGGTAGTATTTATTTACTGTGGTAAATTGGATACTAGTAGCCTAGATCTCTCGATATATATATCTATATATAAAGTTAGATTTAGAAGGGGTATTACCTTTATAGATAAGGTAGTATTAGAATAATATTTTAATTAATATTATTTATAAGTATATTTATAGGTATATTTATAGGTATATTAAAATATACTAATTCTAGCTATTAGCTATCTTTTTATTATATTTTATTTTTATTAGAGAAAGCTTTATAGTTTTTATTTTATATTGCCTTTAGGCTTCTAAGGTAATTATAGGCATAAGGGCAATTATACTATAGGATTTAAAAGTCTAAAGGTTTAATGTGCTCCTTGGTGTTGCTACCTTATTAAGCTGTCCCTCTCCTTAGGGGGATACAAATTACTTTTATACCTTGATAATATAAAACTTATATAAAGGTTCTATTAGATAATAGAGCTTATTAGATCTAAAGATATTATAAATACTTAGAGACTAAGTATCTAGGAAGGGGGATAATTATAAGAAGATAGGAGCCTAAGCTTCTTATCTAACCTTACCTATTATTTCTAATAAGTAATAAGATAAGGAAATAAAGGAGCTTATAATAAGCACTTAATAAGTACTTATTAAGTAAAAGTCTTTATCTAATATATATTATTAGAATTATCTATCTATATACACCCTAATTATACAATCCTTATATATACTTTAAATTATTAAGATAATTCTTTTTAAGCTAAGTAAAGTCTTTACTATTTAGCTTTTTACTTATTAGGACTTTTTAAGTATAATCTTAGGATAAAGGAGTTTATTAATAAAAGGATATTATTATTACTAATTATAATATTTAAAATTAAGATAGATATTATAAATAATATAGGGTATTCTAAAGATATATTAAACTTTAGTTATAAGAAATATTTATAGGTAATATTTATATATTTTAAATTAAGATTACCTTAGTCTATATTAGTTAGGGAGATAATATTAATAAAATTATAATTAGTTATAATAATATAATATCTTATAATAATATTATTTATAATTTTTATACCTTTCTAATAATCTTATAAATAAAGTAAGGGTCTTAGTAATATAATTAGAATTTTTTACTAATCTCTTTAAGAGCTTTAGCTTCTTCTTCTATCTAATAATAGAATTTCTCTTAGTTAATAATCTTTTTAAGGACTTTAGAAATAAGTTTTCCTTTTTTAGTAATTTTAATATTATAATTTCTAAGGAAGTTATAGAATATCCTTGCTATTCTTAGCTTCTTTTAATATTCTACTTCTTTTTTACTAAAGTCTAATTAGAATATATTAAAGAGTTAGAGTTCTTTTAGGTCTTTTTACTTACTAAGTACTATAAAGTATATAATTTTAGTATTTACTTTCTTTTTATTATAAGTCTTATAATTATATACTAAGTAATAAAATTCCTATGCTTATAGATTTACCTATAGGGTAAGCTTTATTAGAATTAAAAGCTATTTAAGAAATTCTTTTACTTTACCTTAATATATTTTATATTTATTAGGTAATTAGGAAATAATAATATCTAAGTTTATTTTTAATCCTTTAATATTAATATTATCTTCTTATAAGCTTAATATAATTATATTAAGAAAAGTATAATTAAAGGAATATAAAATTAAATTTCTTTAGTTTATTATACTCTTTTTATTTACTAAGATAATATATAAATTTACTATAAATAAAATAAAAAAGATCTTTTATATAATAAATATAAAAAATAATTTTATATTTTCTTAGGTAATTATAATAATTATAATTAAATAAAAATATAATATTAATTTAAATTAATATATAAGGTTTTATTACTAATAAATTAAATACTTAATAATATATCTCTTTATTTAATACCTTATTAATCTATAGAATTATATTTATATACTTTCTAAAACTAATTAATATAAATAAATCCTAGGGATTTATAATATAAATTAGCTAAGGTTATAATAAAGGTCTTTAGTAGCTACTAGGGGGTTCTTTAGTAATAGTTTTATTAATATCTAATCTTCTTTTCTAATCCTGCTTAGGCGGGGTTATGGTGTATCTACTTTGGCTAGGGGTTATGTGGAGATCCACGTGACCGCCTTGTAGGGCGTTATTCCTTCAACTGTGCCAATGAACCAACAGTTGTCTTTAGTTCTTCTCGCCTTTCCGACATTAATTCACCAACCATTCCTTCTTGCGAAATCTGCATGGGAAAAAGTACTTGCACATATTGAAGTTGTGGGAATTTTGCTGCGACATCCTGTTTACCTAGGAAGAGTATGTCTTCCCAGCTTTGCCACTGCCCAGACTCAGACACTGTAACTGAGAGCTTAGTAACGCTGAGAGGTAGAATTTCTACCAAGCATGATGGGTCGTCAGAGACTGGTCCATATATTTTGCTATCAAACACGTGCCGGCAGAAACACTCCGTGTCCAGTTTTAGAGTCTTGAGGCTTTTGAATTTGGAAAGTGCTGATTTTGACAGTATCACCGAGTTGATGGATTTGTATTCAGCATTATTCGCCAAATGGAAACCGAGATCAAGATCTTACAAAGTCTCGTATCGAGGCTCAAGGGCTTTGATGAGTTGGGCTGGTGGCATGGGTTGACTCGTGCTCGCCCATTGGTCCACAGCCACAAAATTGGAGTAGAATGTAAACTTCCTCAAATTATGAGCCTGAGAAATAATTTGGGATAAGGCCTCAAAGTCGTAATCCGTTTCTTGCCCGAAACGGCGGGTTTCTGTATCCTCGAAAACCCATGAAGAGACCTCGAAGGCTATTAAGCTCGGCAGTGCAGGACAGATATCCTGCAAATCCAAGTCTCTGACAGAATCAGGCAGCTCTCTGAATCTGTCTGTTCCCAGTATCTTCAAACACTCCAAACGAGGCGCTTCTTTAAGAAGCATCGACAATTCAGGGTCAGCAAGGCTGAATCCATAACAAGTACTTGTATCAATCTCAAGGAATTTGAGGCCTTGAAAAGCTGGCACAGGTATGGATTGATTTGAGCGAGGATGTACTAAATGGAAGATCTCCTTGTCGTAGGCGTAGCCATCTACGTTGAGCTTCATATATTCCACCCTATGACAAAGGGCCATCAGAAACGCCGTATCACCATTATTCCACCAGATTGGTAAGGAGTATTGAATATCCAGAGATAGGCTCGAAGCCACTTCTGCAAAAAACTGTAGCTTATCGGTGTAGTCCCAAGATAGAGGTAGATACAAGGCTCTCACATAGCGCGCGAGATCTGTTTGTTCACTCAGGGCTCTGATGAGAGAATAGTCCGAAGTCATATTGCCCTGATAGAAAAAGAAGACGTCTTGGTAAGTTTAGACAGGTTCTACCTCCCATCGCTAGCAAGACTAATATCGCCCCCCCCCCCCCCAGGCAGGGTAGAGCAGTAAATTCCTAGGCTAACCCAGACACTGGTATCCGGTATGAGTTTAGAGTCAAGGCCTTTCTTGACTATGGAAAGGCCAAGGAATTCTTTACTCGGCTCAATGTCTCATACACAACTTAGAGCTCACATACAACCAAGGACAAGTTTGCAGACTTTAGTACCAGTCTCTAGGTTAATTACACCAAACCCACACATGAGGAACAAATCGCCGCCTTTCAAAAAAATATTTAGATATTATCGAACGGTACAAGAGCTTCCTATCGCCCGGGCCCTAGGACTTTCCAACCCCAGGAAATATCCCCGAAGATTTTGTTATTCCATTTGGGTATTTCGTAAAGAAGCATGGTATGGAGGCTGCAGTCCCTACCATTTGGCAAATATCGGCAGTTGCCTTCGGTGACATTAAATCTCAACCGGCTTTCTTCGTTACCCAGTCCTTTCCCGTTCAGGCTGCTCGAGCTTACGTTGGTAAACCCAATTTCATCAGAGCAGCTTCACACAGAAACCAAGGTGTGTACGACAAGGCATTAGGGCTGTTGGCCGATGATGTCTTTTATAACAGCCTTGTCGCTGAAACAAAAAGAACATCCGACGGCGTTAAGATCATTTCCCAAAGCGCAGATGGGAGCCTGGCCGAAATCAGCGCAAAGCGTTTGTTGATTGCCTCCCCCCCCCCCGATATTGAATAACCTAGCACCATTTGGCCTTGACGAACAGGGGCGAAAACTTTGGTTGAGGACTACATGCACTAATACCTATTCGGGAGGCGTGTCGTCCGCCAATTTACCTACCAACGTTACTCTTATCAACACAGACGCTTCGGCTGACTGGCTCGATTATCCAGATGTTCCGTTCTTACAGTGGTTCAGGAGTATGAATGCAACGAACGATAATTTCAAGCTCATGATATTCGGAAACGAGACTATGAATTTCAACGGTGCAAGTGCGCTAGTAGGTCAATCTTTCAAGCAACTGATAGCGGCAGGAACCCTTGAGCAAGAAGATAGTACCGGATTCGAGTGGCTGAAACTTTCAGCGCATGGTTGTCTGAATGTGCATTCATCTCTTGACGACTTAAAAGCTGGATATGTTTCGGAATTATATGCCCTTCAAGGACACTTGTCTACTTGGTACACCGGAGCAGCTTGGTCAGCACAGTTGCACACCCCTGTTTGGGCGTGCTCGGAGACTGATGTATCTCGACTTGTTAACAGCTTGAATGAGACCTCTTAGTCTTGTTAAATACCAATTATTGGCTAGGGGCTATGGGTCTGAGAAGGCTTGTGTAGTTCCAGATACTTGTCGTTTGCGGTTGCTAAAGGTCACATTTGCCAACGACAGTAAGCGCATTAGGCTGCATTTAACCATTTTCCTGATTTAGTCCGTCTTGTTGGAACATCATGTGTGTTTTCGCTGCCTGGGTCACAAGGGTTACAACATGTACCACTGTGAGTAAAGGTCTGCAAACAAATGCTTCCGTCATATTGGTGCTTGCATTGTGGTGCCAACATGTACAATACACAAGAGACGTTTGATGGGGAAATACTATGAAGGTTTCATTTAAAAGGATTTCTTACAATTTCTTTTTTGTATTTTCACTGGAGGGTCAACGGGTGCGAATTATGAACACCTATGCTAGTTACTTGACGTGGCAGCCCTAGCGAATGGTCGTATTAATAACGGTGGCCCCTGTGTAATCCTACGTTGAACCATGGCGTAAGATATTTTCGTCAATTACCACTAGATTCACCGCCTTGGGTATAGCATTTGTATTATCCTTATTGTTTAGCGAAGCAAACGGCCAGATGCGTCACCACGATGTGAAAATCTAGCCACCTCGCCATCATTAAGGAGAATAACCTCATCTCCCGTGCTTTTCAGACTCACATGGCGCATGTATAAAACCAAATCGGCTCCGTCGTTGACTGCGGGCCGAGGAAAGGAAGACCCTACTGTGTCATAGAAAGTGAAGATGTCGGTTCCGTTACGGAACCGAAGAGAAGGACTCGAGCAAGAAGTGGCCAATGGCCCTAGTGAGAGATTATCCAAGTAAATTGGTGCAAATGGCCAGTGACTGTAGTTAAAGGGATGGTTGTAAAGATCGGAGCCAATTGATAATGAACTAAAGACGATGTCAAATGACACATGAGTGATGCTTATAGATCACGTCGGCACCGGTACTTTGACAAGTAAACTCTATTTCGTAGAATGTTTCTTTAGGCAAATTTCGAGGTTATATTCTGTGCAAGATCTACGACAAAATCGATGACTTTTGACATCATGGTTGATTTAGTTGCTAAAATATGCCACCCACCCTATAGTTGAATGTATATTGGGTTACATTTTGGGCCCGAATAGCAGGTTATTGACAACACCCAAAGCCCCCATGCAATTGGGATTGGCTGTCACAAGGGCCTTGTTCATGGATGGCTCACTGCTTCTGGGAAAGATTCCGTAAACCTGTTTTGGAATGAGCCAGACTCCGAAGCCGAGGCCTTGCGGCATCAACACGATGGCATCTAATCAGCTGCAATATAAGTTCATCAGGGCGTAGATGAACATTGATTAAGAAAAAGCACTGCATTGATACGGGCAAACCAGTTCCGATAGGCAAAGGGGAAAAGGCTCCTCGTATTTTGCCTCTTTGACCAAAAATTGTTCTCTAGGGAAGCCGGGGTACGCATAGCTGCTGGCAAACTGAGCATGGACAAATAAATGTCATTTTCGTCCGTTATACAGGGAGCAGTATCCGCCTTGTGGGATTTGATGAGGATAGGCAGCTGGTAATTGGATCATTTGGGCTGCACAGACCGTGGTAGTCAGTCCTCGTGGCTCGAGCACTTTGGATGTCAGTCAATTTTGTGGACTTGGGCCCACATCGCATATAAAAATAAATGGTGTTCTTATCTTCAAGCGGCTAGTGTTGGCGGGCTAAAAGTAAAAGGGTTGACAGAAGTTGGGTCAATATAAAACTCCATGCCATGTGGCGCGGAGAAGCATATGTTTTTACCTCAAACCTTCTAACATGGTGGGCGGACGAAAAAAAAAAAAAAGAAAAAAAAGGGAAAAAAGAAAGAAAAAAGAGGAAACAAAACGGACAAGGGCTGGGCTGGACTGGTTGAGAGAAGGATCGGAGATCGGATGGCCCGGAAGGGAGATGGACGCGACGAATGCGAAAAACACGCAAGCGTTTCGACGCCAAGGTGACGAATTGGGTATCCTCGGCTGTACTATCATCAGTCTATCACGATTGATGGGCATTGATTGCGTAACACCGCAACCGTGTTTTTCGCCCAACGGCGCTCCCGCCATCGCGGTCAGATGTACGTGTCAGCCTAACCACGTTTCACCTGGGCAGCAATAAATGTAAAATTTCCTTTCCTTTCCTTCTAGACCGCTTCTCGGCGAAATGCCATCTTTAAGGTTTTGTAAGCGACCAGAGCACAGAGACGATTATCAGCTAGTTACGGCCTCGTTTTCCGGGCGCACAATCCTGACGCCGCCCACGATGTCATGATGGGAGGAGGGGGGGCTGTGCTGACGCCCCAGCCTCCAGACCCTAGCGCAACCACGTTTGGGGCTTGGGCCTTGCATGGCAGTCATCCCGGCCGGGGGGGGTTGAAAATCATGGAACGCAAAACCACGGTAGTTGGTGTGTGTGTCTGGAGGGCAAATCAACGTGTGCTTGCGTCGCCAGAGAGGCTTATGCCTTGATACGACACCTGCAGCTCCAGACTCCAGCGACTTGTCATGATGGGATCCCCAGGCACACGACACGCCTTCAGGGGTGCCACTTGGGCGCTAATGGCCTCCATCGTACCGATCGCCGCCACGGCACTCGCGGCACAGCAAATAGTTAGTCGCCTGCGGGAAGCAGCTTTAGCGGCAATCCCAGGACGCTGAGTGGGGGAGAGAGGGACGAGATATTTACATACAAGGGCGGAGTGTTTCGAGGCGGTGGTTGAGAGATGCGAAGAGTATAATGAGGATCATTTGATGGAAATTTGGCTTAATCAACCGTACGGAGTACATTGACTTCTATTTGGCCGAGGGTTTGGTCTGGCCCACGACATGACACTCTCATCAACTCAAAGGCTCTGGACTCAGGCCTGATCAGTTCCCTCTGGCTTCCCCAGGGCCACTCTGCGGCTGTGGCGCAGTAGTGTGACCCACCCCCTCCTAGTGCCCAGTGCCGTCCAGCGCACAGGGGTGGCGGTCCAGCAAGCTCAGTGGGCTCAGTGTGCTCAGTGTGCGCGCCCTCGCTCAATGTCTTCCGTATGCAGCTTAGCGAGCCAGCACGAACCCCTCCATCCAGCAGTGGAGGGTTGAAGCTCAAGGTCCGAATTGTGGAGGCGATGGCAACTCAGACAGCCATGACACCTCTCTTTGCTGTATTTACGAGGTTGACTGGGATTGGACGCAGGGTCTCGAGGCTAGGCTCCCATTCTCATGTTCCAAGCTATATCCTGCCCGTGCATCCATCAACCTTGACGAGCCAGGGCAACACACACCTCCATTGAGTGATCGCCGCTTTCCAGACCCCTCGCCCGTTAACTCCAAAGGAAAGGTCTTCGCCCCTCGTCGATGATCTTGAGCTCCCTCAAACACTTTGCACCTCGCACCTCTCTACCTCCAGCTCAAGGTGTCGCATCCAAATGATACACCGACAGCAAAATGCCTACTCCTTCGGCTGACTTTCGTCAGCGGCGCATCATCCAGCTGTCTGAGCAATGGGATCTCATCCTGCCGCCCGCCCCCGTGCCGCTCACACGACCTCAGGACCCGCCTTCGTTCCGATCGCCCAGCGGCGACCTGACCGCGGACGAACTCTTGGTTAGACGATCCAACGAACTTGCCCAGCATCGCCACAAGGGCACACTGTCGCGCGCCTTCTCGTCCGGCAATCTCAAGGGCCGAAAGGGCTACGACGCCAAGGATATTCTCGACATCTTGAGCCAATGGGTCAGCAACAAGGGCTCGCCTGGCGTCGCCGAGGCCCTCATCGCCAATTTGGCCGCCCTGGGCGTCGACATCCATGGCATGCAGACCGGGAGATCGGGGCTTTTGACTCGGAGGAAGAGCGTCGAGAATGTTGGCGATAGAACCCGACTCCTCAAGACGGCCGTCGAGAACGCCCAGCTGGACATGGTTCAAGTTCTGGTTCCTCACGCCGACCCATTTACTCTGGACACTTGCCTCCCCATCGCGGTCCGAAACGGGAACACGCCCCTCGTCGAAATCTTGTTGCGATATGGAGCAAACGCATCGCAAACACCAGAAGGCCAGGATGCGTTCCGCCAAGCATGTGTTATTCCTTCAAGATCCAAAATGATTGGGCTGATTCTCCATTCCGACGGAAGACCTTCGCCCGAATGCGTGGACCAATCCTTGACTGATGCTACAAGGGCGGGATGTCTCGGGACGGTCCTACACCTGACACGCTCCACGGCCGATGGAAATTACAATCAAGCCGAAGCCCTAAAGATTTCAGTGCATACAGGCCGACGAGATATTGCGCTTGCTCTGGCCATGGGAAACAAGCCCCCGCAGAACCCTGGTCTTGAAGAGGCCTTGGCCATTGTCATGGAGCAAAATGTACTGGGCGCAGCCCTCAAGATTGAGCTTGCTGAGCTCTTGTTGTGCTGTGGCGCCCAAGGACCAAGTCTCTCCAGATCCCTTGATATCGCATGTTCTACACAGTTCCTAGAAATGGCCAACCTCCTTGCATCATATGGAGTCTCGCCCGAATCAAACGACGCATCTACCTTGAAGGCTGCTGTCTCGAAAGGGCAAGCCGGATTGGTTGGTGCCTTGTTGCATGAAAATTCGCCCATTAACACTGCCGTGGCCTCGAGTTGCCTAACCCTGGTTCCTCGTCAGACTTCGGCCGAGACACGCTATTCGATTCTTTACCATTTGCTCCGTAAAGGCGCAAGTGGTCATTATTTGGGCGATTGCCTCATACATGCAGTTCAGGCTGGTGATTCCAAATCGGTCAATCTGCTTCTAAGCCCTCATTTCCCCGAGCGACAAGATTCGATAGATTCCATTCAGCCAGGAAAGACCCGCGTTAACAACCGCCATGCAATTGCCTCTCCAGACCACAGGAATGGCGAGGCGCTTCGAACCGCTGTCGTGCGAGGAGACGTGGAATCGACCGCCAGAATCATTGAGGCCAAGCCGTCCCCGGAGACTCTTTCGCTTGTTTTCCCCTTGACCAAGAATCTGGCTGCCCGGGAACGATACCCAATTGTGGACCTATTTCTCAAAAATTCCCTTTCGGGTCCAACATTGCACATTGCACTCCAAGACGCCATCTCCGCAAACATTGCGCAACGGGATGATACACTGATCCGTCTCCTCCTCCAAAATAATGCCGATATCAACTTCAACAGCGGCGCTGGTCTCCAGCCGGTGATTGCTCAAAAAGACCTCACCCTGTTGTCGTTGTTGCTTAAAAAGGCTACACCCAAGACGGCAGCGTCAAGAATCGGCGATGTCATGAAATCCGGTGACCATCGCGCCCGACATGACATGCTAGCTGCCCTATTTCGCTCTGGGGCAAGCGTTGGAATCACCGAGGTGGCAGACGCTTTGCTGACAACTATATCCGAGAAGCCGGTTGACATGTCGCTCCTGGTCCTCATTTTAGAACAAGGAAAGGCTAATGTCAACGCACTTGAATGTGCAATTGTGATAAAGGCCGTCCACAATCCTGATCACAAGGTCCTCGAGCTGCTTTTGAGCTTGGGAAAGCCAACTACTGAGACTGTCAACCGCTGCCTGAATGAATTGGCCACCTTGCCATCTACAGAAAGCAAGACCTTGAAGCTCAGCGCAATACAGTCCAAATCAGGCCAAAGAGGAGACATGAGTGGCATGCTTGTGCATGAAGTACAGTCCATCCTACGCGATACCAACAAGCAAGCATCGATTTGTACTCTCAAACAGCTGCTGAAATACGGCGCTGACCCGAATGCTTACAAGGCGGCGGCGCTTTGCCATGTGGTAGCAGCGGCAAACCCGACCCTTTGTGATCTCCTCTTCAGCTGCATGCACGTACTCACCCCGGCCTCGTTGGCGTTGGCTCTTCCACATGCCCTACGTATCCCGGATCCCATGGATCGACTTCAATTCTCCAAACTGCTGGTGCGGTCTGGCGCTCATCCCCTCGAAGTGAACAGGGCGTTGAACCACGCCATCGCCACATACCCCAGCGACATTTCTCTAATCAATATTCTCGTCAGTGGAGCAGATGCTTCAGATGGCGAGGCAATTGCTCTGGCTGTGTCAAAGGAGGCTCCCGAGATTTTGAGCTTGTTGCTCGCTCAGACAAAGCACACAACCAACACGCGAGACACTGCTCTCGAACGTGCTGTAAAAATCACTGAATGGAAGATGCGGCTTGAACTCTGCACTCGATTAGCGAAAGCTGGAGTCACCCCAGACGTTGCCTCGCAAGCGCTGCTAATAGCGGCCCGTGAGGGAGACCTGGAACTTGGAGATGTCCTCATCGCTCACGGCGCCAACATCTCAACAAACGACGGGCAGGCAATTGTTGAAGCCTGCAGAGGAGGCTCTGTTGAAGTTCTAGATGTTCTGCTTAAATCCGATTCAAAGTCCCAAAAGAAGACCCTGGAACGAGGCTTCCAGGCCGCGACGGAGGTTGGGGACCTTAATAAGCGCGCCCTCATTTTCCAGAAACTATTGAAGACGGGAGTCACGGGTGAAGTAGTCGATATTCAGCTCGTATCGGCAGCGCGATACGGGGAAGGGGGTCAAGACGTCCTCAAGGTTTTGCTGGCGGCTGGTGCCGACCCTAATTATAGCAATGGCGAGGCGGTCATAGCCGCCGCTAGGACGGCCTTCCTCGGAAACCTGGAATTACTTCTGGGGCTTTGGCATGAAGGCGGAAATCAGGTAATTCAGATTGTCCATGCACCATGTGGGGTTACTGACAGAACTATCCAGAAAAAGGCATCTGCCCCGACCTTATTAAGGGCTCTTAAGGCTTGTTGGAAACTGAGTCGTGATACTCGGTTCGATATCGTCCAGGATCTGGTGAAAGCAGGCATGCAGGCTACCGAAGACGTCCACATTGCCTTGAGCAAGGCTGTCGCCGAGGAAAATCCCGATGTACGGCTGATCAAGGTCCTCCTCGACTGTGGCGCATCCCCATTCACCAATGGTTGCCAGTCATTGCTTGCCATCACCCGACGGGTGTCAGTTCCCATTCTCAAGCTCATCCTTCGGGAGGAGGTTGATGAAGATTACATCAACATCGCCTTCGAAGAGGGATTCAACGAGGATAGCATCAAGTCATGGTTGACTGAAGATGGTTTGGAGTATGCCAAGTTGTTGTTGGAGAATGGTGCCATGGGTGATGCCCTCAACGGGGCACTTACACTAGTGATCCAACACAGTGATGCGGATACGGCCTCCCTCGCGGACCAGTTTGTTGACATCCTGGTTGACCATGGCGCCGATGTTGATTACATGGATGGCGAGGCTCTCAAGCAAGCTGCCTCAAAGGCGAATGTGGCTTGGACTCGAAAGCTGCTCAGCCGCGAGCCGCTTGCCCAGACACTCACTGCCGCATTCGACCACATCTTCGATAACTCAATCTCCGAAGACCAAGCGCTAGAGCTTTTTGAGATCTTCACCGAGTATAACGATGGTGACGTGCAGGTGGATGTCATGGCACGGACTCCGGGACTTGAGCCGGTGCTTATTAGAGCCATCAATCAATATCCCAGGTCTCGCAAGGTGCTTGAATCACTTCTTGATGCTGGTTTCTACCATGATCAAACAACAACAGCTCGAATTCACCCACAGATTGACGAGATGGAAGAAGTGACACTCTTGCTCTGGGCTATCGCTCAGCCCCAGAAGAGGATTAGCAGCAGCCTGATTGAGGTGATGGTTGAGCGTGGAGGTAAGCAAATAAGATGCACCACTATATTTTTAAACATACTGACACTCTCTTAGCAAACATCAACTTTGAAAGCTCTGTCAGTCGTTCGACACCCCTCATGATGGCGATCCATGCTCGTAGACCAGATGTAGTCAAGATGCTCGTTCTTGAGGGTGCCGACGTCGACGTCGCCGACGCCACGGGCCGCACACCTCTCTCGCTGGCTACCGACATTGGCGGCGATCTCTCCATTCAGCTCATGGGGAGCCTACTCGCTGCCGAGCCATCCAAGGACGACGGGTCTCTCCACAATGCCGCGCGAGAGCTCAACCTTCCCGCAGTCAAGGTCCTGGTCGAGTCCGGCCATGACCCCGACTTTCCTAGCCCCCTGCACAATGGTCGCAGCACGCTTGGTGAGGTCTGTCTTCATGGGTCTGACATGAACGACTTTACGCCCGATCGAGAAAAGGCAATGGGAAAGATTATCTCCTTCCTTGTCCAGTCGGGATCCGATCTTACCATTAGATCGCAAGGAAAGTCGCTTCTCCACCTGTGCTTCGAAGCCGCCAACCCCGTGGCGACGACCAGATGCTTTTTAAAGGTGGCCATGTGGAAGCACATCAACAAACCATATAACCATTACATTGGTGGAGACCACGTTTATTCTCCAACCATGTACATTGAAAAGGTTATGCCGCCTTCAGATAACAAGGAGCAGCTTCTCACCCTTCTTCGAGCGAATCGAGCTGTGGATGTCTACTATGCCACTACGGGTGAACAACCCGACGACGCGGTTGGCCTCCCAGGAGACATTGAGATTGCGGAACGAGAGCGAAAGGCTCGTCTCAAGCGCATTGCTCAAGAATCCGAAGACCACGCCATCACTCTCGCTCGTCGCAAGGAGGTTGCCGGTATGGAGCAGCAAATCTGGGCGCAGAGGGCTGAGACGGAAGATGCCCGCCGGCGAAAGCTCCACGGCGAGGACATTGCAGGCGTGCGCTCCAAGGCCAAGGTGGAGGAGGCCATGTTCCAGGATTTGCTTCAGAGGCGTCTCCAGGAACAGCGGGCTCTTACTGATGCATCTCTTACACGCACCAAGGCGATTGCGGCGTCGGAGCTCCAGAACGAAGAGGGCCGGCAGAAGAAGATGCTTGAGTGGGAAACACGGTTGAACGCGGAGCGTGTCGACAACGCCAGGGCTCTTAGCGCCCTGCGCATCAGCGAGCGGGAGGAGGTGGAGCGCATCGAGTGCACCGCCGATGACAGAGTCAAGAAGAGGCTGGAGGCGCAGAAGAAGCTTGTGGACAGCCAAGAAAAGCTGGCCAAGCGGCTTGCGTCGAGCGGGCCAGTGGGGAGACAGCAGATTGGATATGTGGAGGAGTTGAACTAGAAGAAGAAGAAGCATATTCTCTAACATTTTCTTTTGTTGAACGGGCGTCAGGGGTATTTTTGGGCAAAATATGATGATATCCAGGTTTTTTATTGTTAAACGCGGGGAGGTAATGGGGTGGTAATTCATGGAGGAAGGTATAGGTTTATAGATTCATAATAATACCCAGCCAGTCTATTAACCGAGTGGTATTCTCTCTATAGTGCATGCGTGTGGGGGAGCTTTTGGTGAGATGTAGTAAGCTTGTTCACATGTGGCTGTGCAGACTGAAGATGCTGGCGCGAAGTAATCACCATCTCACAAACTGGGCCTGTTAAACAGATTCGACGCTAGCGATGCCAAGGTAGACTTCTGGCCTATAGCGAACGACGGCTTCAGTTGTGTCTTGCTGAGGTTCGCGGACCTATGGTAGGATTGATGGATGGCCCGTCACATTCACACCAATGAGGAATGATGTATTGCCTCGATAATGGCTCGATGCTTGGATTCAGTCCACTTTGTGTCCAAAGGGGCTCATAAATTTATATTCGTTGCCTTTTTTTTTTCTTCCCCTCTCTTCTTGCCTTTCATTGCCTTCATTTCCCACCAGAAGGACGCGGACTGCGTTGGGTCCATCGAATCAACAACCATCAATCAGCAGCATTTAGAGAGCCGCCAAAGAAAACCATGGACTCTGGTGGGGACGGCAAGCGTCAGCACCAATTCCCCGGGGGGTCCCAGGGCTACGGGTACGGGAATATGTACGGGAACTGGAACGGGAACTGGAACGGGAACTGGAACGGCCGGTATGGGTACAGCTCAACTGGCTCCCAATCCCAAGACAAGCAAGACAATGCCCCCTCTGAGCGCAGCCTGGCTCTCTGGTCGGACCTCAGTGCCGCTGCCGAAGGAACACGCCACCGCCGTATACTCCCGGCTCCTCCGACCGATAACTCACTTGCCTCTCAGAGCAACGTCTCAACCAGCAATCGCCTTTCCGAGCCATTCTCAACTACCACCTCGTGGCCCCCTTCATTTTCTGCTTCAGCGCCGTGCTATGACGCGGTCTCTCACGATGCCCAGGCCAATTCCTTGCCAAGCAACGTCCTCATAGGGCAGAGCTTTGATCCCATGATGCAGTTCGATCTGACTGCAGGAATGGCCCAGCAATTCCCCCAAATGCACTACGCGGCAGCGTATTCCAATGCCTACGGCCAGGCGCCGTTTACCCTGGCCCAGAACCAGATGCCTTTCCCCCACTCCAATCCGCTGTATCGCCTGCCCCCCATGCCGGCTTACAGCATGGCCCATGGCCCAACCCAATCCGCTCCCAGTCAAGGCCATGGCTACCAGCCCGCCGCTGCTGGGACCAATGATGCGCCGCCTACTGCCAGCGAGGACGCTAGCTCCATGAACATGCGAGAAGCTCACGGCATCCTTTGCCCCAACTGCCGGAGTCAAATGTCGACGTTTTCGCAGATGACGGAGCATTTCCTGAGGAAGTATGACTGTGAAAAAACAAAATTCAACCCAAATGATACAAGCCGTAAGGCGCCGCATTGTCTCCACCGAAGAATTGGCATCAGCCCGTGGTATGCGACGTTTACCGATTCAACGAGTATGTATGCGCACATGGGTAGCCCGATCCAGTGTATTTCTAAGCAGCAATGCATGAGCCATGAAGAAAAGGCGAGCCGTTTGGGCGATGCTGTTCGCCTTGCATACATGTCGAGCCAGTACCAAAATGCAACGGACTCCAGCGCTGCCAACCAAGTCTCTCAGCCTTCTCAGCGCGATCCAGCCAGGGCACCATCGCTCGCGTCTGATATCTCGCAAATGGGCCAGGGTTTGGACCCGCCCAACAGCGGACTCCAGGCTGATCCGGTTTTGCAACTTGCCTTGGGAATTACCGGCGCCGACGCCGACTCTCGGAACTCACAACTTCGACAGGCTTTCAGTATATAGCTCTTGAGAAACCAGATAGCTATGAGCATTTGAATTAGCTTTAGCCCACTCATGGTAGGTTGTCTTGCCAATTAGAAAACGTTACCCGGGGAGCTAACGCCATTCTCAACCTTTGGTAGACACCTGACCTTGGCCACAGCAAACTGCACATCATAATTATTCAGCCCTTATTATTATATGGTCCTCAAAGATCTAGTCCTTTTGCACATTGAGGTATCTAGGTCATTTTCCCCCGCTGGTTCAGCCCAGCAGGTAGGCCACAGAACTGTGAGGAGTTTATTTGGGTCATTTTTATCGCAGGGTGCAAGAGAGGATTTTTTTTTTTTTTTAGAGCCTTGACACGTCCAATATATAGGTGTTGGGTAGAATTTCGATTTCAAGTAGCTTCAACGGCCTTAATATTGTCACATTGGCTCGTCTAAGTGCTCCGTGGTCTGAAACTCAGGCCCGACAAGTGAAGCGTTTATAAAGTAAGGGAGTTATCTGGCAGTGTAATACGAGTCTCTATGACCTGTGCTTTTCAGCCGCAGCTTCTCATATTAAAAAAAGCTGTCAATTCAATTTATGAGACATACATTCTATTATCGCGGTTAATAGTCAAGTTCATAATCGTGACATGGGAAAAGCATCCGCCCTATACTGAGAATTTTAAAGGACAGCTACGCTGCAACGTGGAAATCTAACCCGAAATTCATTCCACATCACTGCAATGTAAAGGCCAACGGCATATTCTGGTTTTCTATGACTCAATAATATCAATCTTTTTTTTATTTGTAAAAAAAAATCAACCGTGGGCTCAACCAGGCAGTAGACCTAGGAACACCTTTATAATACAACCGTTTTTTGGATTGCGCATTCCACATCAAGAGACAAGTATTCCAACGGCGAACTCCGATATATCCGCAGCGCGGAGAGACATATATCGTTCTACAATTGGCTCCAAAAACAAATTTTCATAGTATCGTCTTAGAGAAAGTGGCTCTATATAATCCATATGCCAGGACAAGCGATGGGAATCAGGCCAACGATATGGATGCGCCATGCAACTTTTTTTTTCACCACCGCAAACTCCTCGCGGAGTTGGGCCAGAATACCGACACCTTCAGAGCTGTCCTTGTACCTCTTCTCGATTCTTTAGACAAGAATTATGAATCAATCACTTTAGGGGGGTGGTCGTGGCGATTTGATGGCACTGGGCTATTAAGAAAGCCTTGGGAGGGGACAATTTATACGCTTTCTAATGATGAGATGGCCATTAAGGAGTTCCCCTATTATCCAGTCGAGTATGCACAGCAAGATGATTTAGAAAAGCTTGAACAGCGAGGGCAGAAGTTTTGGGATCACAAAGAACAGGTATATGTTAGTTACACTGGTTGGGATCAGGACGATGAGCGCCATTATGTGAGCATGAGCTTATATTGATTATCCTGGAAAGAAGCTGACAACATTGCAGGCTGGTGATAGATTCATGGTAGACGTGCGGACCTATTTCAAGATGCACAGGCAGTGTTTTCGGCATAGTACTTTGAACGTCAACGGTAGCAAGAAAAAGACGTTTAAATTCGATCCTTGGCCGGTGACAATTTCCCAAAAAGACATTGACAGCCGAAAGGTTCGCATCCCGTCTGAAAATAGCAAGTAGTATCTTGACTAACTTCTCTTGTAGCGTTGCTGAAACTGCCGAGAAGCCTTTGTATCGAGTAACATGTGGTGATGTAGGTACAAACGCAGAAGATGTGGAAGAATACTTGGGGACGGTGTTGTATTTGGGGAAAATATGGGATTGCAGTATGAAACTAGTTGTAGCCCAAATACTCCAACATAAAGCTAACGTGGTGCAGTTCTCCTATTAGACGAAGCCAATGTCTTTCTAGAGGAGAGGGCAATGGCAGATCTACAAAGAAATAGTCTTGTTTCAGGTGTGTAGATATCTTTTATTTAGTCCTTCAATTTTCTAACCCTTTGCCAGTATTCCTTCGCATACTCGAATATTACGAAGGTATCTTGATTCTCACTTCTAACCGTGTTGGCACTTTCGACGAGGCCTTCAAGTCGCGCATCCAAGCAGCCATTCATTATGACAACTTGACAAAGCGGTCCCGCAAGCAGATCTGGAAGAACTTTTTCGATATGCTCCAAGATGCAAAGGAAGACGCCAACATACCCGAATTTGAAAGTCGACTGGATGAGCTGGCCTCTGAGGAGATGAATGGCAGGCAAATTCGGAATGCTTTGCTGACGGCACGACAGTTGGCAAAGCACCGCAAGGAAAGATTGGATTGGGAACATTTAAGTCAGGTCATGAAGACCAGTTCAGCCTTCAACAAGTACTTGAGAGCGGTAAAGGGGCATAGTGACGAACAGTGGGCCAGGGAAGAGATGTTTCGGTAGTACAACTAGCTCTTGGGTTCATTCATCAGAAATGGCTTGTGTCAGGAGGGTCGATGGTGAGACAGCACATTAGATACGTAGAGTGGCTGAACTAGAATCAGAAGCACATTTGTTGTTATTTTATTTATTTTTGTTCAACAACCACCGCAGTCTTTTTGGGGTTGTTTGTTGGGGGGGAAGGGGGGGGGGGGCGACGGCAAAATATTATGATACTTGAGCTTTTGCTATCAGACCGTACGAGCGGGTAATGGTAGGTAATTCACAATGGGAGATATAATGCTCCTGCTTCACGAGACCCTCTGACATCCGTAAAGCGGGTAGCCGCTAACCTATGTAACTTACCTTTCCTCTATCTCAATACCACAAGATTCGGCAACATGGATCTACCCTCTTCCTTGGTGCGCCCTTTGCACTCGATGTTGTGAAGCCTTCACCAATGAGATGGCGGGGCAAGGTGCGCCTGTGAATATGTCGCACATTTTCTATTGATCTTACACCTGTAACTTTTAATTTGGAACAATTCGTTTCATCCGGTCCCTCTTTTGAGAAGATGAATGCAGACATCAACTTAACGACATGCACCAAACTAGCCAAGCACCACTGAGTGCGGAGATTCCAGACGTTGGGTGTTTGGGCATGAACACTTGGAAAGCCCCAATGGAAGCTCATGGGACGATTTAATTAATCACGACTAATCACTTGAAGACAACTTAATTAGCCTGGGGCAACATCTTCCAAACCGCTCTCACATTTTGGATAATGTCTGTCCGTTTATCAGTGGAGCACGAGCACGGCCTGAGCGCATTTCACGTTGCTAACACACTTTAGATGGCTGCGGGCTACCACAAGCGGATGGCAGGCGATGAGCCATGTGTTACTTTCTTCTTGTCATCTGAGATGATAATTCATTCCCGTTATAGCCCATCCCTAATCAGCCCATGTGCACCCGGTCTGGCAGAGTCGGCTTTGGTGGGTATCGGGCAGGACCGCTATTACGAGGCCAATGCGTTGAGAACCTCCATCGAGAATCATGATGTCCCATGCTACTCCAGAATCGACACTGTCACAAGCCAAACGGGGAAATAAATGGTTAATACTGTCTCGGGGAGTGATTGCTCCGATTCTGATTTGACCCCTGGCCCTTGGTTCAAATGTAATAAAGACCGCCAAATCACCATTCTAAGTCTGACCTGTTCACTTGTGCAATAAGCAAAAGTCATGGTTCCTAATCATTGTAGCAGGCAAATAAAACCCCCATTTTTAGCAATCAATTAGTTGCCCAATGTGACACCTGCCATGTCTCGGTCAGCAACAGAAACTAGGACGTCCGGGAGGAAGTGACGATGTTACCGTATCCAAGCCGTTGAGAATAGCTTCTTCGTCAGGTGTAATCTTTGACGGGCCACTCTTGGCTGAATCTGGATCCGAAGTCATGAAGGGTGTATGACAACGGTATGAGAGCTTGCCTGACGTGTGACAACCGGATATAGATGCCGCTGTGTGGCGTGCTACGTTGCAGGTCAATGACTACCGTCGATGCAGGCCAATGGTGTACAAGGCAAAGCAAGCAGCTTGTCTGGAAGCTTGCATGTTAGTGGATTTGTTTGAACGAGCAGTATTCCGTGACGGCGAGATGCTGGAGGCGGGGTGACACTGTAGAATGATTGGGGATGGCAGATGACCATAATTACGCGAAAGGGATAGAATGTTGTTTCGAAGTAGCCTAGTAGTATTTGATTGATAAATGTTTTCTTGTGGGCACACAACGCAAACGTTGTTGGTGCAACTGGCCGGCCATTCTTACGTGTGGTACAGGGTACGCTCAATGTTTTATTCTAGGCTTCAACAGAGAAATTGAAGCAATGTGGGTGGCTTTTTGTCCTGTTCTGAACTGGATTGTTAGTGAATTTCCCAGAAATGACCATGTGCAGGGTCATTGGAGACGGTAGTGTGAACATTCCATATTGTTCCCCAGAAAGTGATTGAACCTTTAGGGATAGAAACATTGTTGCTTGTCACGAAAAAAAAGCACCGGGAGATTACATTCACCACAACAACTCACCAACTGCAAGCCGTAATCTTTCATGCCGGCGGTTGTTTCAATGTCCACACACAAGTTTCGGTAGTTGGCGCCATCAACATCCGGCTCCCCCTCCCTGGTCCCCAAGAATACGATGTGCCAAGAAACGCACTTTCTTTTTTTCCCTCATTTTGCAACTGCTAGTGAATGGAACCATGGCACCATGGCGCTCCAGCTGACTGCCGGGCCTGTTGTCTATCTTCAGCCTTAATCTAAGCGTCTCACCTCTTCCCCCCTCCCCCCGACGCCCCGAAATACGCCACACGTGGCCCGGAACGTTCCAACTTGCGGGGAGGAGAGCGCACCACGAACAGCCCTGCTTGGTGCACGGAGATGGACGGGGCTGATGCATCTGAACCACTTCTAACTCGGAGAGGCTTGCGGCTGCTTGAGCTGGGAAAAAGAAAAGAAAGAAGAAGAAAGAATTAGGGCCATGTACCGACAGTCCGAACATGCACCTGGCTAGCAACGCGGGCGCTGGGGCTAAAAGCGCCGCTACTCGCAAGGGGAACGACGCCGATTTGCTGGTCAGGTCGCCTTCCAGGCGCTATTGAGATGTTCTCCTGACTTGTCGCCGCCTCTTCAAGTGGTGGTGGTGTGTGGCTTTCTATGCTTGTTTTCTATGGCCTCAACGCTTCGCCTGGGGATATTAGCTGGCGCAAGGTCAAACCGTTGGAGGCGTCCATAGTCAATGTAGGGCTTTTTACACTTCAAAATAAACAAGGCCGTCGGCTCTTCAGTTGACTATAAAAAGCCCATTGATGGTCCTCCTCAAGCCTCTGAATCACTTCCATCCTCATCAGTCTTTCCAATCCAACAGCATCCTCCTACATTCTAGTACTCCTTGCTTCCAACTCTATTCTCACACAAAGAACAGCCCTCTACCATCATCAAAATGAAGTTCTCTGCCCTTGCCCTCCTTGGTGTTGCCGCCACTGGTGTCGTTGCTGGAGGCAAGTCCAGCAGCACCAAGGACTGCTCCAAGATCATCTGGGAGCCCGCGGCTTGCAAGCCCTACACTCCCCGCGACCTCAACGAGGTTGATGAGCGCGACGTCGATGAGCTCGACGAGCGCAGCTACGGCGGCGGCGACTCCTCGTCCGTCTGCCACATGAAGTGCCCCGACAAGAAGGTCCACTGCTCCAAAGAGGGCTGGGCCGCCGGCTACCCCAAGCTCAAGGGCAGCTTCAGCACCTCGGTCGACTGCAAGAAGGGCAAGGACTACACTGTCTCCGGCAAGATTGCCCCTTGCAAGCGCGGCGGCGGCGAATGCATCATCGTCAACTACAAGTGCCAGACCTGGCCCAAGGACCACAAGATCTCCTACGCCGGTGTCTATCAGACCAAGCCCACCGGCGTCAAGAAGGTCAAGGACCTCAACTCCCGCGCCTACTGCCAGGGCGACGTCTGCGAGATCCCCGTCAAGACCATCTCCAAGTACGAGAAGTACTGCGACAAGGACCTCTGGGTCGGCTTCGATGCAGGCCGCTGCGAGCCCAACCACTCCTCGTACGGATACGGCGAGAAGAAACCCTCGTCCGATGTCATCGGCTGGGCCAAGCTTCATCTTGAGTGCCACGGCAAGAAGGAGTGCGAGAGCTACTGCTGCAAGGCTTAAGCTCGTCGCAGGCTCTGTCCTTGAGTCGAGCCCGCAATTTTAATACATATTTGTCTCGTACAGTGTTGATAAAAGTACAAAGGCATGTCGCCATTAAAACGGGTTTTTTTTCTCTTAATAATATAAGAGGGGGGTAGGGGGGTAAATGTTTACAATGATTCTCTTCTCGGCTTAATTATTTTGTACTCCAGCGTGTAAAGCATGCTTGTTTTTGTATCAGATGTAGCTGTTAGTTGATAAACTTTCTCTGTTTCAACGTCATAAACCACAATTTCCCAATAATACAGAGTGACTGAGCACCAGCACCACTATCCTTGGTGCGATAAATTGCCAGGCAGGACGGCATATGGGCGAGTTTTGAGTGGCCGTAGCTGGGGAAATGGCTTGCATTTCCCTCCCAGGAGGCACGGGGTCGAGTTGAAAAAAGCCCAGTTGGGCGGGTTGTACCACATTTAAGGACAAGCGTGATGTAATTGCTCCAATGATTAATATCCCATGTAGGGCTGAACGTTGTCTACATGATCTTGGAGAGCAGTTCATCCAGCTCCTGAGCCACAAAGCTCGGGTTATCTTTCTGTATGAAATGAGTTGTCCCCGGTGCCTGCAGAGGCCCCTTGGCCCTTCCATCCTCGGTGATCTTTGTGAGTCCCACGTTGTAGGCATGCCAGTACGGGTTCAAATAGGTCTCCACCAAAATCTTTGGCCAGCCATTTCTGAGCTCGCAGTCCTCTGCAAACGTCTTGAATTCATGGCCAACGACTGTAACAAACGGGCCCCGGCCGTCTCTCCCCTCGAGTACAGGCGCATTGCTGGCAGGCAGCAGCTCCGCGAGATTCTTCCTGCTCATTCCTTCCTTACTCCCAACGCTTGGGTGAAACATGCGTGCTATGCTCGCTCGAACATCACGCAAGACATCCGGAGTAATCCCCGATGGGACCTTGCCGAGGTCAAACCCAGGGCTATCAGGATCAGGAATGATAGACACCATATCTGTATTAGCGAGAACGCTGTCAAGGAACATCAGACCTGCGACGGTCCCGGGATATGTCTGCGTGTAGAGCCGAGCCAGCGCACAGCCAATTGAGTTGCAAACAAAAACAATCTTCACATTGTCAATCTCCGAGACGCCCAACTTCTCCTTGGATATCTGATTGAGCAACTGGCGCAGATCAGCCACGGCACTCATGCAATCATGGGCATGGGTCGGATCGGGCGCCCCCTCATCATTGGGGTCCCTGTCAGTCGTCTGTCCCTGGCCGTAGCGGTCGTAGGTCAAGATGGGAGGCGACCGCTCTCCGCGCATCTCCTTCAATTTGACAATCGCCGAGTCCCATGCCACTTGTGGTAAGACAAGGCCATTAAGGTACACAAGCAGCACGGCGTCATTTGGCGAGGCTGAAGGATAGAAGCTGAAGCATATCTTTGCCGTCGGCTTTGTGTCAAGTTGGATGAATTCGAAATCAGCCATTGTCAATGATTATATAGAGGTTCTAGTTGAGAAGCTGTATGGTGGTTGACAATGAAAGTATCAACGATGCGAGGGGTAGTATTGGACATTTAGGACTTGAGGGAAGCATCTGACGTGAGATCGGCCGTGATGCTGGAGCACCCAGTATTGAGGTTAGTCAGCGACGGTTCAATTCAACGTCTTGGTATACCGATTGTTTGGCCAAATTCAACACCACCTGCATGAAGTATTTTCCATGACCAGGGACATCAATAGGGGAACCATCTATACTATGACTAATTTGTAATTTTAATAGTGACAACCTAGTGTCGTAGAAATCTACTGTATATGTTTAAATACATGGCCATGGAACTCTTCCAGCCAGACATGATGCTACAAAAAGAAATCGTGAAAATTGCCGTATGCACACTCCCGGTGTTTGGCTTTTAGTCTTCGTTGGCCATCTTGATTGAATCGGTACCCGTCTTAATAACACGATACGCATCCGCATCGCCATCGCCCTTGGCCGCACGGTCGTAAGCGACCTCGCTACGGTCGCAGAGCACCTTCAAATCATCATCACTGAGAACATCCTCACCACCAGACATGTTATACACTTGTCCGTCTTTCAGAAGAATCGCCTTGAGGTCCTCCTGATCAAGTCCTTCATTCAAGTCACGTTTCTGGCCCATAGTCTTGAAACCGCCTTTCTTTATGATGAGCTTTTCGAGACGGCGTTTAGCATTCGCTGAGAGGAGTAAGGACTCCTCGACTGTATCCTTTGTCGCAAGCCGGTACACAATTACCGGCCGGGTCTGGCCGATGCGATGGCAGCGGTCCTGGGCTTGGAGATCCTGCTGGGGGTTGAAGTCGCTGTCAAAGAGGATGACTGTATCAGCAGAGGCAAGGTTGATTCCTTGGCCTCCGGCGCGGGTGGATAGAAGGAAGATCTTGTACTCCTCATCATTGTTAAAGTCGCGGATTTGTTCGCGACGACTTGTCTGGGACACCGAGCCATCGATTCTGCAAATGTTCCAGCCACGGAGCTCGCGACAATAATCCTCCAGGATGTCGAGCTGGGTAGTGAATTGGGAAAAGATGAGCACTTTGTGGTTCTCCTTGAACAGGGCAGGAAGTAGCCGGTCCAACAGAAGCATCTTACCCGAAGACGTCACAATTGACTCGTCAACGGGGACATCTGTAGAAGCCACCCATGGATTGTAAAAGTTGTGGGGGCTGTTGCACACCAGACGCAACTGCGCCAGCGGGTTTCCGAGCTTCTTCTGCGCAATTTGTTTTTCTAGTGTGGTCAGTACTGGTTTTTGCATCGGTGGTTTTTGCATCGGTGAGTAATGATAACTCACTGGCTAGTTCCAACGTCTGAACTCGCTGAACTTCTTCAACAGACATGTTGGTCTTGGCGGCAGTCTCGCTATCGGAATCTTCACTAGCCATTTCCTTTGCAATTTTGGCCTCAAACTCATCGTCGGACATCCTCTCCTCATCAGAATCGGCTTCCTTGTATGTCCTCGATTTTCGAGGGCGACCACGGGTACTTGCCGGCGTAGATTGCCTACTCGACCGGGAGCTCTTCGCTTCCGAAATGGCCGGCGTTGGTGCATTTTTTCGTTTGTTCGCAGTTTTTGACGGCGTGGACACAGGCTGTTCGGCATCAGGTTTGGGGTTCTTGGGAGGCCTACCTCGACCACGCTTTCCCATCATCATCGAGAATGCATTAACAGCAGGGGCAGGATCCTCAGCCTTGACCTCCTTCTTACGGGGGCTTTCTCTAACGGGGAGTGATATTGTCTCTGGCTGTTTCCCTTTTATCTTGGCGCTGTTAGCGCTCTTAGCACTCTTAGTGGCAGAACGCGAAGAACTTCGGGTAGACTTTGTTGACAGCGGCGTGCTCGTAATCATTTCAGTGACCTTGTCCTCAAGATAGGATCTCGTATCAATCTTTTTATTACGAAAGACATTGTACAAGTCCGTTTGCTCTTTGGTCATGGGAGCAAAGAGGACATACTCGCGCTTCTTGGGTAAATAAGCGGCCACATCTTGCTTGACGCGGCGCAGAAGCATGGGCTGTAGAATAAGGTGGATCTTCTTGACAAGATCTTGCTTCTTTCTGTCAGCGATAAACTCCTGGGTGCCTTGTTCATCTTCTAGGTCCGAAAAGTCAAACCATGACTCGAAAGCCTCCCAGTCAGTGAAGATGTTTGGGAGCAGGAAATGCAGCAGTGACCAGAGCTCTTTGAGGTTGTTCTGAAGGGGCGTTCCTGTGATGAGTAGTCGGGTAGCGCTAGTAAATTGTCGGAGTTGCTGAAACAGCTTCGCATCCGCGTTTTTCATGCGATGACCTTCATCCTGTAGAGGGATTAGAGCTGTGCCAACCCAATTAAGGGACAAAACTTACAATGATGATGAATTCCCAGTTTACCCGCGACAAATTGTGTTGGTCCTTCAAAACCATCTCGTAAGACGTACAGACAACAGGGAATTTCTTAGTCGGGCGACCATCCTTAAGGTGTCGCATCATTTTAGTCTTAAAGATCTCCTCTCGGTCTTGCTTGTTTCCGTGGTACATGATGACGGGAATAGATGGTGTCCATTTGTGGAACTCATCCATCCAATTCGACAAAGTTGACAGGGGTGCTACAATCAAATGAGGGCCAAGGTAGTCCTCCTGTTCTCTCAACAAGGCAATCAAAGAAATAGTCTGTACAGTTTTTCCTTGCCGTCGTCAGCACAATGGTACACCAGAAAAGAGTCAATCACACTTACCCAATCCCATTTCATCAGCCAAAATCCCACTCATACCCTGTGAGCAAATCTCAAACATCCAGGTAAGACCCTCAAGTTGGTAGTCACGCATGGTGCCGCCAACCATACACTGGGGCTGCTTGGCCATCTTCAGGTCGTGCTCACCCAGAGTCTTGCCATCCATACCGCTACCGACGCGGCCAAGCACCTGGGTCTTTTTGGTGAGGATGTCACTGAAGGCAGCGCTCTTCACCAAGAGTTCGTCCAACTCGCGGGCCTTGGCCTCTCTCTCCGACTTGGTCTCAGCCGGCTTCTTCTTTTGCTTGCGGAGCAAAGCCTGCCGCTTCTTCTCCTCGGTCTTCTCATTTTCTAAACGAGCAGACTCCTCTTCCTTGACCAGCACATCCTCGTTCATGTCCTCAAGCTTGGGAGAAGCCTCCGAAGGTGGAGAACTTGGGACGCTAGTTGGGAGTCGTGACGTCGTCGCCGAAGCGTCCGAAGGCGATGGGAGATTCATGGCTTTAAAACAAAGTATCAATGATCAAGAATAATCGAAAAATGAGTGTGGAAAGGGCGAGGGTGGTATTGTGAGACCGGATGAGCGACGGAAACACTCGTCAAAGCCCCGAGATTGCGAGGAGGCAATGACGCCTTTGATCGAGAAAGGGGGAGGAAAAAGAAAAGAAATTAGTTAAAAAGTATGAGAAATCAAACACTCCGTAACGTTCCCTCCAGAAAAGCAAACGTTTGATAGAGAAGCAGGCAATTCGCGAGTAAACAACAATAGATGTATTCAATGTATCCGTTTGCCCAAGAAAATAGCTTCAACGATGACTGCGCAGGATTGGCAGGGGGATGAAAACGCGACACACGCTTAGATCTTGACGCGAATAGGCAGCGCAGTCACGGGGTCGCGTTAAGTGCATGCGTGGGTCGGATGACTAAGCTGCGAGTTTCTAGAGATTGCCATTGCAGCCACAGATTCACCGCCCTAGCAGCCACACCCCGCCACGGCCCTCCAGCCTCACAGCGTGGGGTCCAATGAGCGGGCAATTGCCCCTCCATCGTTACCCCACCAAACCAGGACCAAGCAAAAATATGTCGTGAGAGGCATTGTGACTAACAAAGCTGCACTACACAAACCCGTTGCTACTTGAGAGAAGCCCACAGAGTGCTTCCTCTTTCGCACCACCAGTCACCCTGTTCCCCTTCAAGGTCCTCCGTTCGGCTTCCCGCAGCCCGTCTCCCTTCCGATCCCTCAACCGCGCCGTCGCAAGAATGACTTCCATCGCCAACCAGACCTACTCCTCGACCGAGGAGGCCGAGATCCAGCAGTGGCTCACCACATCGGACCGCCTCAAGACCTCTGAGGACAAGTCCGCCATCCTCGAGACACTCAACAACCATCTCTCCAGCCGCGCCACCCTCCTCGGCAGCAAGCCCAGCAAGGCTGACGTCGCCATCTACGAGACGCTCGCCCCCGTCGTCACCAAATGGACTCCCGAGGAGCGCACTGGTGAGAAGGGCCACCCCCACATTGTCCGCCACATCGACTTTGTCCAGAACTCGCCCCTCTTCGGCCTGGAGGTCAAGGATGACGCCAAGGTCAAGGTCGACCAGGACAACGTCCTCTACGTGAAGCCTCCCGTCGACGCCAAGGCCGAGAAGGAGCGCCTCAAGAAGGAGAAGGCTGCTGCTGCTGCTGCCGGTGGCGAGACTACCCTCGTCGACCGCACCAAGGAGAAGGTCAAGGAGAAGGTTGAGGAGGTCAAGGAGGCTGTTGCCGGCGCCGCCAAACCCAAGAAGGAGAAGAAGGAGAAGGCTCCCAAGCAGCCCAAGGCCCCCGCCGCTCCCGCTACTCCTCCCGGCCCCCACCTGATCGACCTCCGTGTCGGCCACATCCTCAAGGCTGTCAACCACCCCGACGCCGACTCCCTCTACGTTTCCACCATTGCCATGGGCGACACCTCTGGTGAGGACTACGTCGAGTACGAGGGTCAGCTCTGCCGAACCGTCTGCTCCGGTCTCAACGGTCTGATCCCTCTCGAGGAGATGCAGGGACGCAAGGTCATTGTCGTCTGCAACCTCAAGCCCGTCAAGATGCGAGGCATCAAGTCCTGCGCCATGGTCCTGGCTGCCTCCCCCGCCAACGGTGAGGAGGACCGCGCTGGCAACGTCGAGCTCGTCGCTCCCCCCGAGGGCGCCAAGGCCGGTGACCGCGTCTTCTTCGAGGGCTTCCCCGGCAAGCCCGAGGGCGTCCTCAACCCCAAGAAGAAGATCTGGGAGGCCTACCAGCCTGGTTTCACCACCACCGACAACCTCGAGGTTGCCTTTAATGCTGACGTCGTGGACTCTCTCGGCGAGACTGGCATCCGCAAGCTCGTGACTGAGAGCGGTGGTGTTTGCACTGTCAAGAAACTCAAGGGTGCTCTTGTCCGATAAATGCCAAAATTAGTCATGAGAGTGAAAAAACCCAAAAATGACAATGTAGATCATATATCATGAATGGATGAATAAAAATGATGATGCAAGATAGTTATATTGGCCCATTCTCGTGTCTATTTCCCATCTTGACGTGAAATGTCACTCGTAATAACGTAGTAATTAACCAATCACAGCAAGACTACAAATCGTAACGAAGACTTTGCAGTCAGGCTCAATGAATTTTTACACTTCATGTCACCCCGAGACGAATTCGGACAATGGGACACTACAGTCCAACTAGGCCACTTCTAAAAACAATTCATTGCAGTCCGAAACATCACGACAACGCGAGGTACGAGGCATTTTGTCAAGTTTACTTCTATCTTTTCTACCCGATTACACCATAAAAGAGACATCATCCAGCCGTTATCTCCAATAATTCGCACGTAATATACAGAATTTGTACACCATTTCGCTGGTTGAGATGTAATGCAGAGCAGAATGTGATGGCCTCCGCCACGCTCTGTCCAATGCTTTTGCTTTATAGGTGCCCACACAACTCCTCGCCGTTTCAATTAAACGCCAAAACATGCCTCAAAACATAAATACCATCGCCAACCCCCCTCATATATATGCAGACGTAATTGCGTGCGGGTTTATCCAGTGTATCATACAAGGGACAACATCGTCCCGGTTAGGAAAAAAAATACTTGCTCTCCCGAAGTTGAGAGACATCAAAGTCACCCTTTACAAAAAATTAGTGTGCGAATAAAAGTAAAATGCAGCATCTCAACATACCTTCTCGGGGATCGCAGGGAAGGTGAGAGGCAACCAAACAGCCAAAGGTGTTTTCTTGGCCTTGGTTGACTTCACCTTCTTGGGTTCGATCACCTCTTGTTCAAATCGGGAATACTTCATAGTTTCCAAAAGGTTCTCAGTGAACTCATTCGAGCGCTTGGTGGCAAGGGCTGAGCTTTCTTCGTCCATCTCCAGCATTTCCCTCGCAATGCTGGCCTCGTCCATCTTGGCCTCACCCTCGGGAATGTTTCCAAGGGCCATTTCCTCGGCGGCCTCGCGGATTTCCAAGTCCTCCTCACAGGCAGACATTTCCTCATAAACTGAGGCTGGAGTCACAATCTTCTGGGCAGCTTCCAGATCCCAAGGGTTTCCAGAGAGCATAAGAGTGCTGCGCTTGTGTTCCAGCAAGAGCTCCTCCTTGGGGCTGAGCTTGCTGGCCTTGCGGAGTTCCTTGATCTTCTGCGCAACGGGGGTATCGGGGTCGATCTGCGCAAGGTATAGAGAGCCCTTGTATCGCGCCTCGAACTCGGCAGCGAGTCGGCCAACAACATCTTCCTCGTGTATTTTGATGAAAGCCTCTCGGAGAACACCATTCATGATATCAATATCTGCTGCATGTGTCCAGAAAGAGTCGTGAACAGCGGCAAAGTCCAGTCCAAGTTGGTTGCACTCAATGGCAGAGAGCAGCATGTGGCTGGCATCCAGGGAGTGGATAAAGTTTGGAGGGAATCCCTGAAGTTGCTTCCTTCGGTTGACGGGGTCAGTTTGGTCACTGACAGAATATGCTACACTCTGCAAGCAAGTCCGGACCTCCTTCATGGAAGTCTTGCGGTAGGGTTGTGCGACAGGCATGCGAAGAGGGGTCGTCCAAACGACGGTAGAACGAAACTGCTGGGTGAGTTCGTCGAGACCAGACTTTCCGATCTTGTCCTTCTTGGTTGTCTTGCGACCCGACGGGGTGGCATCCTCGAAGGTGTCTGCAAGCTGCTCAAGCTGCGAGGGTGTCAAGGCACGACAAACTCGTCCGCCAATCTCGCCCAACCAGTACTGAATATCGTGAGCACCACGGAACATGGTGGCTAGGGCGTTGAAAATGTGCTTGGCAATATAGGTCGACAGAAGCAAGTGTGGGACGCCACACTCCTTGTGGAGGTTGGGGTATAGAGCATCAATCTGCTTGCAAACCTGTTTCTTGGCTCCCTGGAAGGTAACACCATAGACATTGGTCATGACAGTTTGTTTGACAACTTTTCGGGTAATCTTTCCAGTGACAATCTCAGCAAGACGGTTGTTGGCAGCAGCATCCTTTGCGATGGACTCCTTTACCAAATCAGCGACGGCCGAGTACACGTCAGCAGGGCGACTGCCAGGCATAAGATTAACTTGCTTAGCACCCCAAGTGTCACCGCCAAGAGCGGCATAGTGCTGGAGTCCGTTGCAAGTTCCATCCTGGTGAACCGGGAGCTGGGAGAGGTATTGAGTGGGGTCGGCCAGGTCATAAGCCGCCTTGAGCTCAAAGCAGGCAGCCAGACATTGCCAGGGGTCCTCACCCTTCAACCACCATCGATTGCCGTTTAGTGGGTTCGTTGCAGAGTCAACAATGTTGGCCAGGTTGTCCGTAGCAAAAGCCTCACGTTCGTCAAAGCTGGCCTTGTCAAAACCGTAGACATTGGCCATGTGGATCTTCAACCATCGGAGACCGTTGGCACCAAGAACTTTGCCCTTGGCAAACTTGAGAATAGCTCGTGTGTGATCGGCTCCCATGTGGTTAAGATACGTGGGAATAGGATAAGCTCGACCTCGGTAGTCGACGTTGTGGGGAAAATAAACCGTTTGATTGCGGAACGCTCGTGCAATCTCCAGTTGCAGGTTCATATAACATCGCTGCGAGTGAAGTGCAGAACGTTCGTTCTCAACAGCTTTGACGGCGCGAATCCATCTTCTTCTGTCAAGGGGATCCTCGGAAGAAGCAGGCTCGGGAGGAATTTCGAGCTGGGGATCTAAGGGTGGCACGTTGGCTAGTTCCTCTCCAGTGTTCCAGGCCTCCACCATGACGTTCAAAACGTCGTTGTTAATTCTCCAGGCAGTCTTGCCGAGAACATCCAGACCTTGGAAAACTCGGGCCATGTCACCTCGCTGGATGGCGGCCTTGGTATATAGTTTCTGCTCGATGTCGCCAGGCTTCACACGAACAAAAGATGTCTTGCTCTCAAGGAAGCCACCCACGTTCATCTGTTGCCAGGGCTTCGGCTCTGCAATCATGGGCAGGTGTTTCGCGATAAAGTCACCCACAGGCTCTCGCTTCATGCGCTCAACAAGATCCGCATTAAGAACCAAGACACCAATCTTCCGTCCCTTTCGTGGCTGCATCATGTGCGAAAATGCAGGCTGGTATTGACTGATGAGCTCACCAGTGAGCGGGTGCTCCTTGACGACCTTAACCTTCGCCGTCTCAATGAGAGACTTGAGGAGGATGGCACCGACGTGAGCTTTGATAGTCAAGGACCAGCCCTTCATGAGCAGCTCTTTTTGGGGTTCCACATCGGGGCCCATACCATCAATAATCTGGCCTTCCTTGCTCACTTGCACATCTGAATCCTTTCCGATGAATTGGACCTTGCGACGGCGGCGTTGCTCCTTCTTGAGTCGGTCCATCTCCTGGAGTCGAAGATCTTCTTGGACAACCCGGGAAATGTCATTGACAAGCCTGCTGAGAACAACACCCTTGTCCACACCCATCATCGCGCTATGGTTGAGCACGGACAAGATGGCTACAGCAGCCAATCGAGTCGGATTGGCTTGGCGGATGAATGGACCGTAGATGCAGCGTTCCAGGTCCTCTTCGGATTTCGAAGCCTTGTTCTCGGATTCTTCAATCTTGGCAATCTCCACCTTGACTCGGGCCTCCATCGCCTTGAGCCATTCGGGTAGGTTCTGAGACAGAGAGCCGCTCTCACTCCTACTTTTCAGGGAGGTGTTGATGCCTATCTTTTGCAGGTGCTTGCTGGCATCCCGCCACTTGATAATGGCCGCATCAATCGAGTCTCGCTCCAAACGAATCTGAAATTCACGCTGCTCTTCAACGGAAAGCTTCGATATGTCGACATTTTCGAGTTCGGAAATGAGACCCAGGCTTTGCTTCAACGAGGTAAGACCATCACCTCGTTGGGGAGTAACTACCAGTTGGGGGTACTCGGCTTCAGAAATTGCTGCCTTTTGCGCTAGCTCCTCCATGAGGTCATGTTGTTCCTCCTCAGACGCCATTGTAACCTCGGCATCTTCAGCTTCCGGGGCAAAGTTATAGGTGGGGCAAATCTCTGTAATGACGGCCAAATCGGAATCACTGAGAATATCGGCCATGCTAAGAACACGTAGACCAGCCTCGCCGGGAGCCATGCTCATGTAACGGTTGATAAGACGCACCAGCCTCGTTCCCCGCTCCGAGAGCAACGAAGCTTTGAGCATGCAGGCGATGGTTTCGGCAGTCTGGGGAATACCTTGGTTTCGAATTTCCAGCTCGTACCACTTGTGCAGTTGTTCCGCTTGCTTTCGGTCGGGGCTCATTCGCATCTGGTTAAGCGAGGCTCGAAGATACTGGTTGTGCAGGACAATTCGCTCCTCGCCAGGAACAACGCCAATGCTGTTGAGGCGTTTCAGGACCAGGGCGGCTCGGTCAAGTTTTCCAACACGGACGCAGGCGTCAAATACTGGTAGCATATCTTCAGCATCTCCTGGGATGCCGCTGGAATTCAACTTTGTCGGCGCTCGGGCTGGTCCTGGTTCCGGGATCGTCAATGGGGCGGTGGGATCGAACGGTTGTAAGTATGGAGCGACGGCCTGGAAAGGTGGCATTGTCGAAGCCGGAAGAGGGCTGTAGGTCGAATTTGAGAAGTTGAAGTCATCAACAGCAGTGGCGAGAGTCCTGCCATGGGGAAGGCCATGGTTGGACTCTGAGCCTCGTCTTTTTCTTGGCTGGAATTGTTGTGTGACAACACATCGTCGAGCGATGGTTGGTGTGCGTTGCAACGGCAGGCATCTCACTTGACGTCCAATTGACCCCAAGTTGGAGGTGTGATGGAGTGAGATGCTCCTCCGAGTCTGTTGAGCAAGCATGGCGGTGTGATGAGTGGGAGAGACTGGGTGCCGTATGTCCCTTTGCTCTGGGATGGGGTGATGGGCTCGACAAACGAAACGAGCGTTGCGAGTGATCCGAAGGAATTAATACATTAGAAAAAACGATAAACGTCGTATAATTTACTTGACAGTTCAATCGACAATAGAGGGAGTAGCGACGGATGTCGAGGACACCTGCAGTCCTGTCTCTGTCCTGTCGCGTGAAGCAGAAAATGATAGAAAATCAGCTCCAAAATTTTCGTCGTGATAGGGTGGAGCTAGAATCCAGAGCGGAGAAGTGTCACGTGGGGCCCATCGAAACGGCAGTTGCCCCACCTGCAAATTCATGTCATGAACCCGAGCCGAGCTTGGACGGCTGCCATGATGGATTGAGCCGGACCTAGTTTTGTTTCTGACCTTGACTATCCGCCATTATTTGGCATTCAGTCCCGGCGAGATGCTTTCACGTCCCGTAACTGCGGCATTGGCTTGCCGCCAGTGCCAGTCTGCCATTCTCCGGGCTGTCTCGAGACCAGCCTCGATCGGCTTTAGCAGACTGTCACAGCGCCAGACACGCCAGCTTCCAATCCTTACCCAAAGATTCCTTTCCCAGGGGATATCGACTGAGACGGCCGAGAAGAGGGAAACTGAAACTGCCGGTTACGTCGAGGATGCCATCGAGGCCACAGAATCAGCCAAGTCTGATGATGTGCCCTGGTTTCTCGAAGTCGAGCCGCCTCGCCACCCACCCAGTCAGCATGCCGTTGAGCTTCCCAAGATTCCCAATGATGCACCTGCAGTCCTCGAGCCGATGATTAAATACGTCTTTGAGGATATGGGACTGGACGATATTGCGCTTCTCGATCTGCGCGACCTGGACCCCCCAGCAGCCCTCGGCCCTAATCTAATTATGTTGTTTGGAACCACCCGCAGCGAGAGGCACCTCCATGTGTCATCCGGAAGATTTGTGCGATGGCTTCGGAAGAACTACAAGATCAGTGCTCGAGCCGACGGCCTAATTGGCCCCGGTGAGCTGAGAATCAAGCTGCGCCGACTTCGCAAAAAGGCCAAGTTAATGGGCACCAACACGGCCATCATTCCCGGTGGCGACAACGGTATCTCGACAGGGTGGGTTTGTGTCAACTTTTCATCTGAGGGGGACGACGCTGGAGAGATGGAGAGTTTCGATGAGGCCGGGCGGTTTTCTGGGTTTGGCACGTCTGTGGGGGGCACAACGATTGTGGTCCAGTGCATGACCGAGGCCAGACGTAGCGAGCTTGACCTGGAAACGCTGTGGAAGGGCGTATTGAAAAGAAATTTGCAGGAGACTAAGAAGGTCAAAGGCGAGAATGTAGTTGACAAGGCCGAGCTGGAAGCGCTGGTGGACTCTAAGCTCCAGCTTCCCACGAGTGCATCAGAGTTGCAGTGGCAAGCCATGAAAAAGGCGTCCCAGCAGCACAGATATTATTCTACGAGCGCACGACGATTGGCACCTATGGCTGAAGAGTCAAAATCCCCGGCTCCGCAGCCCATAGCCAACTCCAAACCAGACGGCAATTCTGAAGTGTCGGGGGAGAGGGAAGTTCCTAGTCTGGAGCAGTTGCGCAAACCAGTGAGCGATATCCAACTCCTTGGTGTCCCCATGTCTCAGGACAGATTCCACAGCATTGTTCGAGACATTCTCCTAGCGTCATCAACTGCTAAGAACACTGCAGCGGAACGCCTTGCGCTTGTTGATCAGGTAATTGCAACGGCCGAAGAGCGGGGCATGGACACCTGGAACAATGACTTTTTTCTCGCCCTCATTGAGGGAGCCAATGGCAGCCCGGCATACGGCCCGGAAATCCAGCGAGCTCAAGAGAACCTCGACTATCTCATTGCACAGAAGAGGACTCAGTTTGACCTGGATCAGATCATGCGCCTGATGACGGCATATGCTTATCGGCAGGATTGGGCTCGGTTCTGGGATGCATTTCGGATGCCACCCAGGTTCGGGATGGCCAGGGAAGCAAGACACTACGAGCTCGTATACCGGGCCATGACGCACACCAGAAGCCAAAAGATGTGCATCGAAGCCCTCCGGTGGGTGTACCCCGAAATGATCAACCAAGACCCTCCCATCTACCCCGTCGCTACCATTTATACCACGCTCAAGGCCTGCATTCTCGTCGCAGACCCGGCCGCCGAGTCAATTCTAAATCACGGCCCTGAGAAGCAACCATCCAATAAGCCGCAATCACGACGACTAACAAACCGAGAGTTCCTCGTCATGCTGCGCGAAGTGGAGGAACTACGGTCGCACATCACTGCCGGCCACCAGGTTCGGGGCACAACCAATGCCCCATTGGCTTAGACTACTTTTAGGGGTGTCTCGGGCCGCAGCCGTTTTTTTGTTTTTTGTTTTAGGCGGAGAGGGGCGGGATGTGTTGCTCAATTGCCAAAGTAGGCAGGCTGTATGTCAAATAGAGGATGGGGAGCACAGGGCTGACGAGGGGGCGGGTGGCTGCAGGCGTTGTGTGACTGCTTAGAAAAAGTGTATACGAATACTGTACAATAGCATTAAAAAGCCCACGGGGCTATATCAACACTCTATGACATTAAAAAAGAAACAAGGAAATAATGCCATATTAGAACAAGAGGGAGGAGCGCTATAGTTTCATGAATGATGCTCGTGGTGGTCGTCTCTCGGTAATCGTTGATCCCCGTCTGTCATACTGATTGATATATGCTCTTTGCATTTCGGGTTCAAAAGGAAAAGGAGAAAAGAAGAGAAAAGGAAGGGAAAAAAAAGGGGGAAAGAAAAAAGAAAGAAAAAAGAAAAAAGAAATCCCTGTTTCTCCCTCTCACTCTCTTCTCTCTCAATTCGCCGTCTTCAGCGCCTCCCTGAGTAGGGGTGCAACCTGCTTCCTGCTGGCGGCCAGGTTGTGCTGCCTCCAGGCGAATCGGGCCACGCTCGCGTCATCAAGGGTGCCGGCATCAAAGGCCTCGAGGCCCAGGTTCTCGCCGGCACTGGCGCGGAAGCGGCCGACGGCGGCGCGTCCCTCAGAGGTGATTCCCCAGACGAGCAGGTGGCGCTGAAACTCGCCGTCCGGGTGCGATGTCGTCATGAGACTGGCGACGTCGAGCCCGCGCTCGCGCGCCCACGAAGCCAGGTCCTCGAGCATCGCGGGGCCGCCGCCGGCCTTGGCGACCAGATAGTCGAAGCCCTGGACGCTGCAGCAGATGCCCAGGCGCAGCCCGGCCTCGTCCCACTCCTTGTAGTCCTTGCGGAAGATGTCGCGGAAGTTGAGACCGGAAATGTCCTCCTTAACGGCCGAGACCTCGTCAAAGTACTTGTCGCGATCAAAAGCCGGGTCCCGGATCTTGGCCCGCAGGAAGTCGACGGCCCGTGGGTCCTTGTCGCGCACCTTCTCCTTGGCCGTCAGGTTGATGGTGTCGGACAGGATGGCGGCGAGGCCCATCTTGGCCAGCTTCTCGTCCTCGGCAGCCGCATCGCCGTCGACCACCTGCTGGTCCAGGCCCTCCCACGCCTGCCGTGCCTCCTCGACGACCAGGCTCATGCAGCTACCGCAGGGCTCCACCACCAGCGGCGAGGCGCTTGGGCTCAAGACGCCCTCGTCGGCGTGGTGGTCGATGCAGCCGATGATGCGGCGCGAGAAACGCTTGAGGGGCCCCGTGAGACAATTGTGGTCGACGAGCAGCCAGCGCGTGTCCTCCGGGTCCAGGTCCGGCAGCTCGGAGAGGGTGAGCAGGTCCGAGGGAGACAGGCCGGCGTACTTGAGCACGGCCGTCATCTCGGTGCGCAGCGCCAGGTCGGCGCGGGGCAGATTGGAGAGGGGGATGTGAAGCGTGTGAGGTGGGGTGCTTGAGCGAAGGTAGGCGTAGACAACAGCCGAGCAGAGTGAGTCGAGGTCTTTTTTTTTAACCTTGTTACCATTTATTCACAAAAAAAAACACCAAACGATTCTGTTTTGGCGGGGAGATTCTCGCCATCACATCATGAGAGAGTGGCGAGAGGAGGAAGGAGGTAACTCACCAGCAGATTCATTGCCAACGACAAAGGTCAAGGGACCTCGACGCTGAGTAGCCGGGGTTCCCAGCGCTTTCTTGGCTGCGGCGAGGAACGACTGGATCGTGGTTCTGGACGAAGCCATTGTCAATGGATGGCCAAGGAGAAGAGGCAGAAAGCAAAGTCGACCGTTGAGAAGGACCGGGGGGGCTCTGAGAAATGTGAATAGAAAAAAAAATAGAAAGCAGAAAAACACACAATGAGGAAACTCAGAAAAGAAGAAAGGGGCCTCGGGCTCAAGAGGTAGAGGGAAAGAGGCACGTCTAATAACAAGTGCGTCTGTGTGTGTGGTGTAGGTAAGAAAAGGTGGGAATGGTATCCCACGTAGTCCCCGAGCCAAAGTAAAACCAAATGGGTCAACCCTCATCGCCCAGAAACCGATCCGGCGCATGTCTGACTTTTGAGAGGATTTATTTTATTTTTTGGGGTAGTTTTCCCAAGTCATATAGTCGTCATTCTGGGCCCCCCGTTTTCTTCCACTTCTCTATGCTGCCCCCCCTTCCCCCACGGGGCCTCACGATATGCCTCCCTCTCTGCCGCGTTCAACAAAAAAAAAAGTTGACAAGGCCGAAAAGCCGCTCGCAGTTTTTACTTCTTTTTTTTTTGGTCGGCGTCGCTCTCCCTCTCTGGCGGTAATTTGACTTGATCAGCGCCACGCAACGCATCTCACAAGCCTCGCATGCTCCAGGAGGTCAACGCAGCGCGATGTCACCCACTTGCGGTCGGCGGCCGTAGGCGTGGATTGTCTAGGGACCACATGGTCGCATGCTGCATCAACACGTCCCCTCCCCTCGCCCGTAGCCGCGGGTCGTTGGGCCCGAGTACATTGTTCCCGATTAAGGACGCAGATGCCATCATGCTGCGCTACGATGGGCGTCGTGGCTTGCGACCTGGCTCCTCTGATCGACACCAGGGGGGGAGTAGTCATTGCTTTTTTTCTCGGCCGCTGCTGTCGTGCATCCTGTCTTGTCGCAGAATTATCTGATCTAGGCCCCAGCCCGTATCTCACTTTCACCGCCCCCCCAGCACCAACAAACACACCCAAAAAGAGCGTGAGATATGGGAGGGGGGTCTATCCAGAAAGGTGTCAAACATACAGACGGCCGAACCAACATACATAACGACACACGCATACACGATCATGCTATACCGTGCCATCCCATACATACATACATACATACATACATACATACATACATACATACAAACAGACACTGCAACGTGCCCATTGCCACCATAACCACACAACTCACTGGCTCGCTCACACGCACCACATGCACCACATCCCTGTCCTGCCTTGCATTTCAATCCATCAACCCAATGTGTCATTTGAATTTACGTGAGACCCAGAAATCCCCCAGAGAACCACCCAACGTCTCGTCCCGTCTACTTCTGGCAACTGGGGCTCCTTGGCTTGACTGTTTTTGGAGGAAGCGGCTGCTGCAACGCCGTGCAGGGCCCGCCGCCAGAGAGGCTGCGCTGGACCATACAGACGGCACAACGTTGGGGAGGAGGCAAACCGGAAAAGGAAGGGAAAAAAACCCCCCGAATTGCGGGGTGCGACAGGCCTCGAAGCACCAGAGAAGAATGGAACCCGACATGAACAAGAGGGATATACAACCTTGCGCATACATACGACAGGTCATGCCATGTAACATGGCCATGTACTCTCGGTAATCCCACCCGAAAACCTCGCTGTCGTTGCTCTTGTCCTTTGTCTTACTCGTCGCCTTGCCCCCTCTTCCGTCTTACACGGGGTCGCCTCTTTTTTCCCCACCATCGCCGCCTCATACAAGCACACACACGTACACAAGTACACACACACACTTCTCATGTCGAGTGCCATTGCTCCTCCTTCTCTTCTTTCTTTTCCTCATATTCCTCCTCTACTTCTTTATCCTCTTCCATTCACCCCCCTCTTCTTCTTCTTCTTCTTCCTCTTCTTCTTCCACAATGGCATCATCATCACCACCACCACCACCACCACCGCTCCGCCTCGCCATTCTTGAGGCCGACATCCCCCAGCCGCAGGCCCGAGACAAGTACGGTGGATACACGGGCGTCTTCACCAGCTTGCTTGAGACCGCCGCCGCGTCCATGACCCCGCCACGGGAGCTATACCAGCTCGTCTCCATCGCGGGCTACGACGTCGTCCACCAGCTGCACACGTACCCCGCCCTCGAGGACGTCGACGCCGTGCTCATCACAGGCTCTTCGCACCATGCCGCCTCAGACAGCGACCCGTGGATCGTCAACCTCGTCAGCTTCGCCCGCCGCGCCATCGAGTCGGGCACCGTCCGCGTTGTCGGCACTTGCTTTGGCCACCAGATCGTCGCCCGAGCCGCTGGGGCCGAACTGGGGAGGGGCCCCCGCGGCTGGGAGGTTGCAGTCACCAACGTCCAACTGACCCCCGCGGGCAGCCAGATCTTCGGCCTGGACCACATGGTGCGTCGATGAGGGGAGTCAGATGACTCCCGGCACGGTGGTATCCAAAAACTGACATGCCTCTCTAGCGCATCCATCAGCTACACCGCGACATTGTCGTCGCCTTCCCTGCTGGATCCGTCCCTCTGGCGTCCAATGACGTCTGTCCCGTCCAGGCCATGTACAGCCCCGGCCGCTACTTGACCGTCCAGGGCCACCCGGAGTTTGATGGCGAGATTGTCTCCGAGATTCTCTTCAACCGCCGCACCGTCGGCGCCTTTGACGACGACCTGTACCACGACGCCATGAGCCGTGTCTCCATTCCCCACGATGGTGTCGCCGTAGCCAGAGCCTTTCTCAACTTCATTAGAGACGGCTAAACGTGCCGGGTATTATCAACGTAGAAGCTCCCATTCCAAGGTAAAACAAGAAGCAACGGCAGGATCTCCTTTATTTTATTTGTTTCCCCATTCCACATTTACTTATTTATTTTCAAGTAAGTACAAGCGTATCAAAAAGGCACTTATTTCACATACGGGTAAGGTTTCGTCCAAATTGTAGCAAAGAATTCTTGGCCTAGAGAACAAGCCAGGGGCAGATATATCAGAAAATCTCAGGACAGGGATAATAGGAGTAAGACAACGAGCAACTCAAGCATTTAGCCTAATATTCGTCATAATTATGTATCGTCCCATCACCAGCCCCACTAGGCATTTCTTGCCCAGGTCGCGAGAACAACAATTATTGGTAACCTTGTTGATTAATGTTCAGGCATTGGAAACCAGAGTGTACTGTCAAAATTTTGGGTTTGGCTTTTTATCCCTTTGCCCCCATTCTCGGCACATTTGCACGCTACAACCCCCATTCCTAGCAAATCGACCGCTCACAGTCCGGCCTGAACGCAGTCTAAAAACTTGCGCTTTCCCGTCGTGTCACAAGAGTCAACCATCAGGGCTACATAGATGACGATTATAAATTTTGTTATGCGGTTGATTCTCATAGCGAACCCACCTGATAATGCTACCCTGGTATGCAAGCCTGTTTCTATGCCATTTCGTCATCCAATGCACCGATCCGTTGTATGCAAAATGCCAACCAGGGCCCATGCGCCGTAAAAAGAAAAAAATAAAAAAAGGTAAAGAAAAAAAAGGACAACAAAAATAAAAACACAAGTGATAAACACCTTACCGATACAACCCAACCAAATGCAACCAAATGCAATCAAGGCCACCCATATGCTGCCGGTTCCGCTCTATCGGGTATCATTCCATAATCTTCCACTCAACAACACTTTGGTCATCAACGCCATACAATAATCCCAATAGGAAAGGCAATTCATCTTACGCCTCGTTTCCCTCTCGTTGTCATCCTACACGTCCTGGTCCCACCAATCGGCGCCACCCTTGCGAGGTGATTGACCTTTATTCTGTCTGTCTTCCAACTCTTTTTCCCGGCGTTGTCTCGCAAGCCTTCCGTCCATAATCATTTCCTCCTTAGTTCGGCCTGCGTTTGTGTCCATCCCGTCATTTTGGCCACCCTTGGTCCAGCACAAGAAGTTGAGGCCATCGCCAAGACGTCGGGTATGCATCCAGGGCTTCTCTTTCCAAAATATAATTATTGCATCAATAAATCCATGGAGGCACAGTAAAAACACACTGGCCATTCTCATTCCGAACGGTGCCCCCTTTCCATAGCCTGTAAGATGCACAGTGAAAGGCAAGATCCATACCGCAATATACACCACGGGATAGATGAATACGTGCTTTACCTGTCTTCGAACTGTCTCTCGCGTTTTAATCAACCCATTAGTATTAGAAATGGCCGGTTTCAAAATAGCAGTGTCTGAACGCGAGCTGGAAGGACTGTCAGGTCCGCGGCCCAACACCGAAAGCATATTGGGCAGCGAAGGTGTTCGGGAACGAACGCCAAACGGCTCGGGTATCGGCTGATTCCATAATGTCCAGGAGCTATCGGCGGGGCGAAGAAGGGGTTCCGCTGTATTGGGCAATGTTGATGTATTTTGCGCCTCTGGAATGTGAGCTTCGGTAGGTTCGGCGGGCATTGCAAATTCTTCCGCCACAACTGTCGATCTCAAATCCTGCTCTGAACCATCATTCTTATGATATTGTTCCCATGCAGGATCGATTTCCATTTCACTCAATCGCGACATGTTGGATTGGTAAGATCGTCGCTTGAGTTTGGAATACTGATGCTTCTTGGGGGGCGGGTCCAGGCGGAAGGTGCTCATTGTTGACGCAGAAAATTGGCGTCCACGTTCGTCTCTGGAGGTTCGGCGGGAGGATGGACTTGAAATTAGGCCATGGGTCGCGATTAACGGCGTTGGCGGGACAGTTCGGAGTGGTGTGGATGGGACAGGAGCAATTTCAAAAGACAGGACCTCATCCTCTGCATCAGAGACTTCGACAAACCGTTTCATAAGAAGTTTGACATAAATGTAGATAATGATGCTAATCGTAAGAATGGTCACAAATGTGAAATACCGTGGGACCCAACTCAGCACAAGTCTTGCCCACATAGGATCCATGGGCAGGTAGCAGAATTGGCCAGTGTTGATGTAGCCCGGGGTGTTAATAAATGCCAGAGAACTCATGACGACGGGGTATACAAGAGATATTGCGTAGGCGTATTTGCGGAACGGATACAAGCCCTGTTGTCCGCGAAATATGTAGAGAGCAGTGTGAATAGAGATGAACGTGATGACCAGATCGGAAGTGATGATGCTCAAGGTGAGGAAAAACCCACTGGCCTGGCAAAAGTTGGAATCCGAATGTATTGGGCCGTGGGCCAATTCGACAGCGGGAAATATGAAGAACCAGCAGGCTTTGAAAATGTCGCACCCAATCAACCACATTATGAGGCTGCAGGTTGTGTTAGCATTAGCAGATGCGCCGCCGATCATCAAGACTCACTCATGGCGAAAGGTCCTCCTCATGCGGAAAAACCACCACAACGTAAAAGCGCCTGCAACAATGCTGAGCGAGGCAGCCGTCACGGATGCGATGTGAAGCGAAGAGGTCTGTTCCGAAGTTAATATGGCCATTTTCTCGTTGGCCGCTCTGGTGGCCAGAGTCGACGTCGAACGGGGCCATATCGTCGGGATGACGCTGGCGAAGAGTAGGGACATCATGGTGTTGGTATTGCCCGGCTGCGTCGAGCCAAACGGACGGGGCGACTTGGGCGTGACAATGGCCGCGGCCGTGGCTGCTGCCGCCGCAGAATGCGTGATGGTCTCTGTCGAGTGCCCGAGGTCGGTGTCTCAGGATCGAATGCATTGGGTCGTGGGGGAGGTGGGAGGCGACAACATGGCGATGGGGAGCCGTGCAGCATGTATTGGGATATGGATATGAATATGGATTGGCCAGAGGTGAGAAGATGCCGCCGTCGGCAACGCTGTTTGATTGCTTCGAGGATGGATGGTGGAATTATGCCAGAGAAAGAGTAGGGCAAAAGTGTAAGAGCAAAGTACAATTACAAAGACGGTGCCCAGGGTTTGCAGGCGCCGAGGTTGGCGGAAAGCGCTGTTTGACTTTGATCTCCGTTCCTGCCTTTCTGTAGCTCCACGGCTGGGTGTGTCCGGCTCCGAGTTTGGATTTGATGAGCCAAGATAGAGTTTCGTGTTGGGATGGGCCTGGTTATGCACACGCAACCCTCTCAGCCTCACCCGCCGATTCGTACATTGTGCTTTGCTGCGTGCCAGGGACAAAAGGGTTTTGATTTAAGTGAGGAAGCGGGAAAGGAGAACGAAGTGGCGACAAGAGAGACAACAACCACAGCAGCATTTCCAAGCACGAGTCTCGACTCCCGGCCATCGACGTCATTCCAGCCCCCAGCCCAGAGAGGCCAGGGCAGAGGACAATGGCCACGACCCAGGGCCCAATCAGCGCCAGAAGACGAGCAAGACTGCGGCAGACATGACATCAACCACAACCACAAGACCTGCTTCACTAACTAACTAGCGAATGACGACCCCAAAAATATCGGCCACCCGAATCGGTGGCTAAGGAGGGCCAGTGGAATTAGCGGAAACTAGACATGACGGTCCCCCCCTGCCTAAAAGCGCCGCCACACCCTCTGGCGCCTTTGGTCCCTCACCCAAACGAGCACCAGAGGTGATCGGTAGGTGGCCCAATGACGAGAAGCTACTCAAGAAGCCCGCTGCTCCGCACAGACTTGGGAAGCCGCCCACGGTGTCGCCAAGAAGGCAGCGAGAGTTGGATGAGAAAAGACTCGCCGCGCTCGGAATAATGTTAGGCAACGGGATCATGCGAAGCACCAAGCCAGTGCGCGTCTCGGTTGACAAGAGGCCAAGTGGAACGAAACGAAACAGGATAGTCTACTGCTGCCTTTGGCCCATTAATACAGTGTCGTCACAAGCTTCGTAGCGCGATATGCCATATATGCCACGAGATCGAAAAATGGCAGTCACTGCAGGGAATCAAAGACGTGCATGCACATCACGCACCCACACCGACTTTACCCACGCTTTATTTAGCAAAATCCCGGCCAGGTCAAAGTCAACGTCTCAAACCAGTTTGAGATGGTCAAAGATGGCGTCCAGTCTCAACCAAACGACATGGGCATTGCACAAATCACACTTGAAAGGGGGTCAGCCCGATGCATTGTTTCGTAATTTGGAGGACCATGCAAAGCAAAAAATAAAAATAAAATTTTATGCTTACCGCGCCCCTCACGCTGCTGCCCAATTTTTAATTTTTTTTCATTTTAGTCTTTAGTCTTCCATCTCTTACCAACAGAAGACTCTCAATGTCAATCCCCATTTCCCAGAGGCGGCAACAAGGGCCATAACTCCCCGCAATCCGCTTTGGCAATGTGACATGAATCAGAGGGTATTGGACACCCCACCAAGCCAGCCGCATCTGCCTAGCCGTCTTGTCTCGGAGCCTTGATCCTTGAGCCGGCCCGACACGATCCCTAACCAACGGGGTGGCACCGTCAAACGACCCAGACAGAGACAATCTGGACGATTAGCGCAAACTCTGTCACCTCATCTGTCTGGATCTACCACTGGAATGCTCACGCCACAAGATCTAAATGCACCTATCACGAACTGCCGTTGCAGTATGAACCGAGTCGCATTCCTCTCTCCTGGCCTAAACCCGAGAACTGCTATCTCATCCTCTACAAATCGGCCGTCTCTGTAAACCGGCAGGCTCCCCTACGAGAACATGGAAGCCCCTGGTCAAGCATGTACATATTTGCCTGTACGCGGAAATCTGCTTGTGGGTGTGCCAGGATCATTAAATACGAGGAATAGCCATTGGCATTTTGCCATCTCGGTGGTGGCACGGATTGGCACGGCTAAGAAAAAATAAAAATAAAAATAAAAATAAAAGGCAAAATGTAGGATCGGACGAGTCAGGTTGTTTGTTAAAGTCCGCCAGCTTGCAGACCGACATTTACTTTGAAAAGCCCATCATTTTGACTCTCAGTATCCCCCGCCGCTCAGACGTAGATGTGCATATGTAGTGGCAGCAGAAGGGCCCGACCCGAAAATCCCATGACTAGATTTCGATAATCTTTGCCATGTTTCCCGTGTTCCTAGTCCTTCAGATAGCCTATCTCCAGGGGCTCAGGAACATGCTCATACGTTTGGCCTAGGTGCGCCTCGTGGATGACTTGCAGCCGCCACAAGTGGCAGTTGGCTTCGAACGGGTTGAATCAGCTTGGCACGATCAAACCACCGCGGTTTGACCATATGGCACCATGACGTACACGAGAAACACCCAGCCAGTTGAAATTCATATGACTCAGATATCGGATGGATAGCCGGAGCTAGCTGAGCTGGACTTGCTGACTGCATATGCGAACATGTAAACCATCAAGCTGATGCTCCCTGTAGGGTAGTGACCCGTCTGCACACGGAAATTTCGGCAGAGCGACAAATTAAGACTGGCACTGTAATCATCGAGCGGCGTTGGCGTATCAATTTTCATGGGGAGTATGATGGAAGAAACTCGGTTGTGTTCTTTTTGGACGTTAATAACTTGCTCGGTCCGATAGTTGGCCGTGCTCTAACACGTCATGTTGTGAAATGACATGCCAAGATCCAACTGTACAACATAAACCAGCAAATGATGCACCAATTCTTACAATAATATAAATACTAAACATGGACTTGTGTATTATTATTATATTGTTTAATCCATTCATCGCAACCAGCGAGTCACTGGGCTACAGCTGGGTGGTATGTTTCTAAATGTTGCTAGACTCGTGACATGACCACTGTATGGGTAAGCGCTGTGCAACACACAAAAACATGCGATTACTCGGCTCGTGAGGCTGCCATTCCCGGAACCCCTTGCTCGATGCCTCTACAGAGTCCGAAAATAAACTAAACGAGAGCGACATGTTGTTTTGCAAAAGCTTAAAACCCAATGCAACTCCACACTTGGCGCTTGCCGAGGTGGAATGGCTATAACCACCGGGTTTAGCAGCGACTCGGATAATCGCGACAGCAACAATCAATACCAGGCACCAGCAATTGAAAGGTCACCTTCTCGTCCGAACCAAGCGCGTGACCCTCACGGAGACCAAATATGTAATTTATTTAAGTTGCATTGCGGGTTGACCTCTTGCTCCCCCTACTATATCCGGAGACCCACTCCTTGTGGCCTCTGCTCTCTCGCTGTTCGGGTTGGCAATCATTACGCATCACTTTGGGATTAACTAGTCCCTATGCAATCCCTCCCTACCTACTGGACAACAGGATAGGGCTCCCACATTCCAAGCCAAGGCTCGCTTTAATAATGCACTCATCCACTCTGGCCGTTTGCTTCCCCGTCTTGGCCACTATTTCCTCTGTGAAATACAGGGAATCCCTGCAACCATGTCGCGCCGTTTCAAACCTTCCGGGGTCTCTCCTAAATTGTTCGGCTGATCGTGATAACAGCACGTTTATTTAGGTTTGCCAAGGTTGTTCCTGAGACGCAATCCTCCCCCCCCCCCTTCCCTGCTATGTAGCAGCGGGCAGGATGAGGCGGCTGTGCCTTGGGCTCGGCTGTGTGGCGCTGGACGAATAGCACGCCTGGCCTCGCAGCTGGTTGGATGAGGCTGTGCATCTCACAACACCCCATGACAGCAACCACAGGGCAGATCTCGGACCTTAGAAGGCTTCTAGAATGTCAATCCTGTCAGCCCAACAGTCCCATCGGGCAAACTCTGCCACCAGCCACAATTACGCACCCCGTGTGACGTTGGTAACGCCATTGCTATAATAAGCTTGACGATAAGATGGTTGTAGTGGATATCATCGATTATGGTGTGTTATATAGAGAGGAGTGATGTCCGCGAAATTACAACTTCCTTATCTGCTACATCCATCCAAACACATACAACTCCCTCCACTCATCATCATATTTCGCAAAGCCCTAGACGTCGGACTTTGCGATCCAACTTAACCAACTCCAACAAAACGGGCGCTTGGAATCCACACCAATTAAACAACAACACCACAATAAACACCACTGCATCAACCCACTACAACTGATACTTTCAATAAATAAAAACCCTCTCCTAGCACCATGTGCTTCGGCTCAAAGAAAAAGTACAACCAGGGGTACCAATACGGTCCCCGGCCCGTCCAATACGGCAAGAAGAAGCGCAGACACGGAGGCTACTCCTCCAACGCTCCCTATTACTATGACGGCGGCGGCGGTGGACACCACGGGCACCACGGGCACCACGGAGGTGACGGTGGCGGTGGAGGTGGCGGCGATGGCGGCGGCGGCGGCGGTGGTGCTGCTTCCTAATGAGCTCGAGGCGATTTCGACGATTGTACGATGAGATAGATATACGGGGATAAGAATGTTTTTCTACAAGGAGAAAGTAACGAGGGCAAAGATATACCTATGCAAGGACCACGACGATATAAATATACCAATTTATTTTTTTTGTTCAAAATGCAGTTTTGGCCTTGGTGATTACAGCATGGCGATCTGTTTGTGTAGCGACGGGCCATGTCGGGGGCCGCACGATGGTTGGTAAAGGATGTATAATTGACTCATCAGTTCCATGAAGGGACACATTCTGCATCTATGTACTAAATTGCAGTAAATAAGATCGGCCTTTGTCTTGAGTGGGCCATTCCAACGCTCCTTCATACCAGAAGACAGTGGGGGTCACAACGAGCATCATGGGAGCGGCCAAGAAGAACGCCGCGGTGGTGATGATATTAGAATAACAATAATAAAACAATGCAACAATAAGACCCCGATGCCGAGCGCTAAGCATCGTCCTAGCATAGGCAAAGCTACAGTTCCTGCTGCTTTTAATAACCCAGCTTCCAATAGCCACGATGTCCACTGCTTTAAAACCCAATAACCTAGCTTCCAACAACCCAGCCTCCAATGGCTCAATTATTAATAAGTGTGAGCAATAGCTGCTAGTGGTAAAGACAAACATCAATGACTTACGGGAAGCTGGGGAGGGAGGGGAGGGAGTGCATGTGCGTTCCCTGGCGCCGGAATCCCATGTGTTTCCATTGGTGCGCGAAACTGACAAGTGAGTTCGCGGAATTGAGGCCTATTTTCAACGCCCTGATTGAACGTGCTATATCTTCACATCAGTTTCGAGAATGTACATTACACAAGGTCTTTTCCATGGACAGTAGTGATTACCTCTCGAAAGGGGCGTTTGGTAGCAATTCTAGCTGGCCTCTGGCTTGGTGATATGGATGGCCCCATCATCTATTAAAAAATCATAGGTCAGCGACTGCAAAAAATGTATTCACGATCTGTTGGGAGGGGGGATGAGATTAGAGAAGGAACCTACCAGACAAATATCGCATCGTGTTCGCATCTCTAACACAGGTCAGCTGGGTGCTTGGGGCGACAACGTGCTATAGTCAGATGCAATGGTCCCAATAAATGTGGTAATTGAATTCATTTCTTGATATTTTGCCTCAGCGGTAACTGATCTTTGTAATCTGCAACAAGGTCCAATTTCCGTGTTACAGCATCATCTGTTGGACTTGAGTCCAGACCAATTCCTTTCCAGTAGCAATGTTGTGCTAAGCAATGCCAATACTGGATTCCAATGATACTGCCACAATACCAAATTTATTGAGCCATGCTTCGAATACTGACTAGAGCGCAAGGTGGGTTGGGTGAAAGTACATTTTGAAGCTTTACGCCATTTAAGGAGACATCCCGTCAATAAGTTGGTCACCACCAGAGCATCACGGCAATAACATGAGATCGTGCATCCCTTTGAGGTACGTACATGTAGTTAGTCAGCGACAGACCGCAGGGAAAGGCGGGTCTATGCCCCACCCTGCACGGAAGCCCGTACGTCGTAGTGTGGCCGTGAGGTTATTACATAATGGGTGCCTGGGCCAATGATAACACCGACCAAATGAGACCCACTATTGTGTTAACTGCCAGGGGTTGGGAGGGGTTTATATTGCAAAGTTATTAGCTAGTCTTTCGCCGATTTATCGGCATATGGTCTATTGAAACGATGTAAGTAATTTCTGCCCAAGACTCGGGTTCGAATCCCACTAACAATACGTTCCAGACAGAGAAGATTAGCATGGCCCCTGCACTAAGGATGACACGCTTATCAAAGAGTTGCTTCAAATTTTTTTGCCAAAATTTCCATCTTGTTTTTGACCTTCGGGCTTGATTAAATGGCTCTGGAAAACCCGGTCGCTTTCTTCTTCTTCTTATTGTGGTGGCGCCATGTCACACGTCGCATCGAGTCATCTCGGGCGGGCCACCTTGAGATGTCCACGACCACACCTAATGTACAAAATCAAATCATACAGCGATACAACACTTGGACTGTTGTTGACCATTTGTGGCCCAGTATCGCGTTTTCCATATTCTACGCCACGCTACTTTTTTTGCTCCCCCATTTGCGATACCCGGTTCATCTTGCGCTTCACTCGCTAACCAACCCACTCTCTTATTCATTTACGAACATGTACCCTAGTGGCACATTAAATAAACACTGCGTACTATGTGCATTCAATGCTTTTGCCAGAAGCATTAGCGGCATAGTAGCTCTGTGAGACATGTCGTCTTTTCCTTTTCATCTAATGAGTGAGTGTTGATGTACAAGTCCAAATTGAATTAAATCAAATCATGTTGGTATCCTCATGTTTCGGTAAAGCTTTCAACAACAGTGGCGGACCAAAAGTCAAGACAGTATGCTTACTACTTCATTTTGACTCAATGATCTCACTTACAAATCTCGCCGTAATCGTGTCGACGAGGTAAACTCTAGGGTACGTCGGCAATTTCTCACCTCTCTCACCTTCAATTACCCGAAGATCTGCCATGGTGAGAGGGGCGTGTACCTACAGCTACAACTTTTCCCGTCAGCTCTTCGCCTGCCTAAAGTTCGGCTTCGCAAATCAACATTCCCGTTCGGCGCCATGGATGACCTGTTGAATCTCGAGCTCCTATCGCTCGTTTCAAAGGTCACGTCCGAACTTCAAAATCACGTTGGTGTCGGTGACAAGACGCTGGCCGAATTTCTCATCGCTCAGCGCCTAGAATGCAAGTCCTTCGGTGAGTTTCGCGAGAAGCTCGCCGGTATTGGCGCGGATTTCCCGCCCAGTCTGGTCGAGAGCTTGGATCGCCTGGTTTTGGCAATGCACCCCAAGTTCAAGGGGAAGAACGGCGCTACCCAGGAAGAACATTACCACTCGCGAACCCTTGAGGAGAAGCAAAAGGTGTTTAGCGGCTTGTCCATGCCTGACAAGGCACTACATCAAGTGAAGGAAGCGGATGCGATCGACGACACACTGGCACTGCTGGAAGGATTGGAAGGGAAGGCCAAGAAGGAGAAGGAATCAAGGAAACGCAGTCGAAGCCCCGATGATGATCGAAAAGAACCAAGGCGAAGGAGAAAGGACCGATCGCGATCGCGAGAACGACGGAAGAGAGACAAATACCGCTCACGATCACGATCGAACGATAGAGGCGACGAGGATTGGCGCGATAATAATCGAGATTCGCGCAAAGACCGCCGCCGTGGCCGCCCAAGATATGACGACGATGATGACGACCGCGACGACAGGTTCCGCAGGGCTCCGGACCCAGAGGTGGACGACGCGCCACAACTCAACAAGGTTTACGAGGGTCATGTCACGGGAATCAAGGATTTTGGCGCCTTTGTCAACATTCACCATGTGAGAGGCAAAGTTGATGGCTTGGTACACGTCTCTCGCATGTCTGCTGGCCAACGGGTAGGCCACCCTTCGGACTTGCTCTCGCAGGGACAAAAGGTCTGGATCAAGGTGGCCAGCATTGAAGGGAAGAGAATAGGATTGTCAATGAAGGATGTGGACCAACAGACAGGCGAGGACCTGGAACCCCAGGCGCGCATGACTACTGGTGCCAATATGGAGGCGCTTGGAGGAGGGGGAAAGAATGGATTCCGAGATGAGACGTCCGGTATGCCCCGAGATGCACTTGGAGCCCCAAGACCACGACACAAGAAGCGAATGACCTCGCCTGAGAGATGGGAGATTCGGCAACTGATTGCGTCAGGAGTTGCTAAGGCGTCCGACTACCCTGACCTAGAGGAGGACTACAATGCGACTCTTCGTGGTGAAGGTGAATTGGAGTTGGAGGAGGATGTCGACATTGAAGTGCGAGAGGAAGAACCCCCCTTCTTGGTTGGTCAGACCAAACAGTCTCTAGAGCTGTCCCCCATTCGTGTTGTTAAGGCTCCGGATGGTTCCATGAACCGAGCAGCTATGTCTGGCACAGCCCTGGCAAAGGAGAGGAGGGAACTCAAGCAACAAGAGGCTGAGGTTTCTACCAAAGAAAAGGCCCAGGGAAATATGTCATCCCAGTGGCAAGACCCCATGGCAGACCCCGACAAGCGCCAGTTTAGTGCCGATTTGAGAAACGCCAAGATGAATTCCAATCCAGAAGAAGTGCCGGCATGGAAAAAGCCAGCCATTCCCAACGGCGAATTCATGGGCAAGCGAACCAACATGAGCATCAAAGAACAGAGAGAGTCACTGCCTGTTTATGCTTTCCGAAGCCAGCTTATTAAAGCAGTCGAGGAGAATCAGGTCCTAGTTGTGGTTGGTGAGACTGGCTCTGGAAAGACTACACAACTGACCCAGTACTTGGCAGAGGCAGGCTTCACATCAAATGGCATTATTGGATGCACCCAACCTCGTCGTGTTGCCGCCATGTCCGTGGCGAAACGTGTTGCCGAAGAAGTTGGCTGTAAACTTGGCGAAGAAGTTGGTTATACCATCCGTTTCGAGGACTGTACCAGCCCGATGACGAAGATCAAGTACATGACCGACGGTATGCTTCAGCGTGAGATTCTTGTGGACCCAGATCTGAAGCGCTACTCTTGTATCATGGTTGATGAGGCCCACGAGCGTACCATCGCCACTGACGTGATTTTTGCCCTTCTCAAGAAGGCCATGAAACGTCGACCTGACTTGAAGGTCATCGTTACATCTGCTACTCTTGATGCCGACAAGTTCTCTGCCTACTTTAACGAGTGCCCGATTTTCACGATTCCCGGCCGAACCTTCCCAGTTGAGATTCTCTATTCAAAGGAGCCTGAATCCGACTACCTAGATTCATCCCTGGTCACTGTCATGCAGATCCACTTGACAGAGCCCAAGGGTGATATCCTCCTCTTCTTGACTGGCAAAGAAGAAATCGACACAGCCTGCGAGGTCTTGCACGAGCGAATGAAGGCCCTGGGACCAAACGTACCTGAACTCGTTATTTTACCTGTATATGCGAACCTTCCCCCGGAGGCACAAGCCAAAATCTTTGATCCAGTACCCGACGGTTGCCGCAAGGTTGTCATTGCCACCAACATTGCCGAGACATCCATCACCATTGATGGCGTAAGTTATCTTGTGTTCCAGTATTCGAGGGGTTTTCGTGCTAACTATAAGTAGATCTACTTTGTCGTTGATGCTGGATTTTCCAAGCAGAATGCGTTCGATCCCAAGCTGGGTATGGAAGCACTGGTTGTTGCGCCCATTTCTCAAGCTCAAGCAAACCAGAGAGCTGGAAGAGCCGGTCGAACTGGACCAGGAAAATGCTTTCGACTGTACACCGAAGCGGCATACCAGTCCGAAATGTTGCCGACCACCATTCCCGCCATCCAGCGAGAGAACTTGTCACACACGATTCTCATGCTCAAGGCTATGGGGTAAGAGCTCTCTCGCCGTTGTTTTGTTGATCAACTTGCTAACTGTATTTTAGAATCAACGACTTGCTATCTTTCGACTTCCTGGATCCACCACCCGTCAACACAATGCTTACGGCTTTGGAAGAACTTTATGCTCTCAGCGCTCTCGATGACGAGGGTCTCCTGACACGTCTAGGCAGGAAGATGGCAGACTTCCCCATGGAGCCTTCACTGGCCAAGGTTTTGATTGCTGCCGTGGACCTTCATTGCTCTGATGAAATTCTAAGCATCGTTGGTATGCTGAACCTTGATGTCTTCTACCGACCCAAGGAAAAGCAATCACAGGCCGACCAGAAGAAGGCCAAGTTCCATGACCCCAATGGCGACCACCTTACGCTTCTCAACGTGTACAATTCATGGAAAAACAATAGCTACTCAAGCCCTTGGTGCTTTGAAAACTTCATTCAGGCCCGAACTATGCGTCGTGCCAAGGATATCCGTGAGCAACTCATCAAGATTATGGATCGTCACAAGCACCCGATTATCTCGTGTGGGCGTAAGACGGAAAAGGTGCGCCAGGCGCTCTGCTCAGGATTCTTCCGCAACGCCGCCCGAAAGGATCCCCAGGAAGGCTACAAGACGCTCATTGAGGGCACTCCGGTCTACCTGCACCCCAGCTCTGCCGTGTTTGGCAAGCAGGCGGAGTGGGTCATCTACAACACGCTTGTGCTCACTACCAAGGAGTACATGCAATGCACCACCAGCATCGAGCCCAAGTGGCTCGTCGAGGCGGCCCCCACCTTTTTCAAAGTTGCGGGTACGGACAAGCTGAGCAAGAGGAAGAAGGCTGAGCGCATCCAGCCCTTGTACAACAAATTTGCGGGCGAGGACGACTGGCGACTGAGTGCGCAGAGGAAGGGAGGCCGAGGAGGTGGTGGCGGTGGTACATGGGGTTAATAGAACGGATTTACGATGTGCAGCGGAAATGGCTAAGCGATGTAATGTCATACAGGGTATCTGGAGTTTTGGAGTCGGCACAGCATGCGTGTCTATTTCGAGTCTGTTTTTATGTAGTGAACGGCCCTGAATTAAGGAAAAAGGGAAGCACCGACGGCTCTAGACAACTTGAGAGAAAAGTATACTTCTGCAGAATTAAAAATGAGACAAGATTTTGCCATTTTCACAAGGCAGCCTGCCTGGGTCATTGCATCGTCAAAGCAGCAGGCGAGCGTTTGAGCTTCCCCTTGCTGATTTCTCCGAGCCCCTTTCTATTGACCAACACGAAGCGAAGGCCGTAAAAGAACGGCTTCATAAAGACACGGTGATTCACTGCAGGACAGGAGCTTCCAAAGAATCCCGAGGCAGCGCGCGCAAGGAGCAAGGATAAAACGGCATCTCCTCCTCCTTTCTTTGCAACTCTGCAACTCTGCAACTCTGCAACTCTGCAACTCTGCAACTCTGCATCTTTCCTCTCTAAGCTCTCGCACCTCCGCGCCTTGATCTGATCTACTAGTCTACTCCTATTCTATCCAAGGCCCCTCCTTACATCCTCTCTTTTCATCACTTCAAGATGGATATCACCCCTCCCAGAAGCGAGGAGCCGTCTACCCCGGTTCCCGAAAAGATCTCGCCCGCAGAGCAGAATCTCCCCGAACCGATCGAGAAGACACGATCTGCAAAGCAAGGCATGTTAAAGAATACCCAAGTTTCTCTGCAAGGACTGGCATGAGGAGTGCTGACCTTGACCTTTTGCTTGAAGTTCTTACTCTGGACCCCGAGAACTTTGATCCAAACGATCCATGGGTTCAAAAATTCTTGCAGCTGGTGCAAGAGAATCAACAACTCCAATCTACCTCCGAAACCTCTAATTTTGGAAGTACAGAGAGCGAACAGGAGGTCAAGGTAAAAACTGAGAATGGGGAGGGCCATTCAGAGCCAGGCGTTTGTGTCAAGATTGAAGCCACATCCCCGGGCAAGCTCGCAACCATCAAGGGAGAAGAATCAACACCTCGATACAAAAGAGAGAGGCCTGCAAGATCTTGTATCCAGTCTTCCTCCCAAGAGACTTCCACTGATGCTAAGCCAAATGCTTCTGACTCTGAAGGCCAGGATGCATCACCACTCACATCTGAGGGTGAAGGCAATATCACAGGCGAGTACTTAGATGAGACGTCCGATGATGGGGACGACAGCGATCTCGACAGGGGGAAGTCGATCTCCAAGTCAAGAAAGACTGCCACCCAGAAATCCAAACGACGACCACCAGTAAAGAACCCCCGAGAATGGGTCGCTCGGAAGCGTGAAGTAGAAGCTTCCAAGAAGAGAAAGCGTGACGAGGAAGCGGAGGCATCGCGGAAAGCCCAGAAAGTGGGAAAGAATCTCCTGGGGAGACTCAGCGATACCAACGTCAATGACCCAGACATGGACATTCCTGTTATGCCGGAAATTCGGGCAAAAACACACAAAGAGCAAGCTGCTCTTTTGAGAATGATGGTCCCAGATACCCGCCATGCGCAGAATCAGAAACGTGAGCTCAAGGAGGCGTATCAGTTATTTGGGTACACCAAGGTCAAGGCGGTAAACGGCAAGTACAAACTCAAGGGCATGAAAAGTGCGCTGGAGTCTTATCAACAGGTTGCCTCAAGCTGGATGGTACAGCGAGAGTTGGACGAAGTTGCCCCTTATGGCGGAATCGTGGCTGATGCACCAGGCTTTGGAAAGACTGTCATTAGTCTCAACACCATCATGGGCCACCCGGCATTCCCGGAGGATCTCGAAGAATTTGGCCGCACCACATTGATCGTGGTGCCCAACCGTGAGGTCGCAAATCAGTGGCTGAGCGAGATTTTGAAGCATTGTGTCCAAGATAACAAAACGATCTCGGTTATTTACAACAACGGAGGCGGCTGGCTCCCAGAAAGCCTAAAGTCTATGTGGATCGTGTATGTCTGGCTATGCCCCATGGCAGGACTCAAACTAATATCGATTTAGGATAGCAACATATCGGGACCTTTGGACTCAGTTCCCAAGCAAGAAGAGAATCACGGAACTGAAAGAGGAGGCGATGGGCGACAGCGATGCGTTTGAAAGAGCCAAGTGTGCCGAACTGGGCGTGCTATTTCAAGCTAGCTGGTACAGAGTCATTCTTGACGAAGCCCACCAGATCAAGAATAGAAAAAGCCAAGGTAAGTCTAGGCATTTCTACGGAACGAAATACTAACTTCGAAAGCTGCCCAAGCCTGCTGGGAACTACATTCCAAATTTCGATGGGCGCTGACTGGCACGCCTCTATCCAACGATGCAGGAGGTACCGGCCCCTAACGAACGGACCTGATGGGCATGAGATGCTAACGAATCTTCAGAGTTTTACCCATATCTCAGGTTTCTTGAATGCAACTTCACCGGAGACCATAAAAGATATCTCAAAACTTACTGCCCGGACGTGAGTGGCTCCCTGCTCTGGGGGTAGGTTGACAGGGATCACCAACTAACCTATACAAACGACAGGGTATCACAGATGCCAAATTCGACGCACTAATTGGGAAGATTATGCTCAGAAGGTACGATATATATTCTTCAACTACGTCTCCATCCTTTTACTTACATACATTAGAACCCAGAAAGACCAATTTCTGGGTCACCGAATTCTCGATATCCCAGCGGGCGAAACGCACGATCTTTGGGTCCCACTGTCTGAGGAGGAGCAGGCTATTTATAAGTAAGTACAAAAGAAGCGACGACAGGCTAATGTGAGCATCGTAATTGCTGACACCACTGAAAGAGTTGTGGATGTTCACTATGAAGAACAGATTGCCAATTGCGAGGCTGACATCGACGAAGAAGAGAGAGGGGCCAGCGAAGAAGCGCAATGCCATCATGATTCTAACGGAGAGGACAAAGACGAAGAAGAAGCTTCGCGCATGTCGAAGCATATGCTGCTGCGAGCTCGGTTCCAGCGTCTACGCCAGGCGGTTTCGCACCCGTTCAATTTGGAAAAGTGCTTCCGAGAAACAGTCTGCCACGAAACCATCCAGAAATTACAATCCACTCTTGCCGACATAAAGCACGTCTCTATTGAAAAGCAGCTTCGAGACGGAGATGGATTCGACAAGGGCTTGGCCAAGTACGACAAGGGTTTTCAAGATGTAGAGGCTGTCAACCATTCTGCGTTCGGCGGACGGCTTGACATGCACCAATTGCTAACTTTGGTGAATAACGAAAAATTGATCAAAGGGATTGAGTACCTTAACTGTAAGGATAAGGACTTCCACTTCAAACCGGTACAGGCGGCAAATGTAAGTCCGGTCGTGCCAGACACCGACTCAACAGACTTGCTAATTTATGACAGTGCGATCATATCAACTGCCAAAACTGCATTGAAATAGCGGCAGATGATAAAAGAAAGATTCAAGTTGGTCACCGTGTTAGTTTAATGAGCTGCGACTGATATTGTGACATCTAGGCCATGCCATGTCGCCACCCCGATTGCAACAAAAAACTGGGAGTTGGTTCGCGACTGGATACTTTGGCTCAGATTCAGCATGCTGCCAAAGTTCAAAGATTTCAAGAGCCCGGGCGAGATTTCTGTGGTGTCCAGCTGAGGCGTAAGACTCCAGAATCAAACGGGTTTTACCTCGCTTCTCAATACGTAGCTGGTATTACCTTGCCACCAAGCTCGAAGTTGACTGCTGCTGTGTCGGTGATTATGACGTGGGATGTAGAAGCACCAGGCGACAAGATCATCGGCAAGCCTACCACTTTCTCACTTCTGTTCTCGGAAGCACTGGATATCAAGAATTTATGCTAACGCGTGGAAACAGTCTTCTCTGAATACGTCATGACGTCCAAAGTTTTGGGCCGAATGCTCGAAGAGGCACGGATTGGGTTCGTCTATTACAACGGCGACATTAGCGATGGCGAGAAAACAAGGGCGCTCAAAGCATTCAGAGAAAGCCCCAAAGTCAAAGTCCTGGTACGTGATCCGGGAGCTACTGCGTGTTTTTGATTGTCTAACGACGCAACAGCTCGCGTCGATGAAATGCGGTGGCCAGTCGCTGAACCTCACCGAGGCCAATCGTGTCATCATCCTGGACTTGTGGTGGAACAACTCCCTGGAGCAACAAGCTTTTGGTCGAGTTCGGCGAAGAGGCCAAACGAAGAAGACCTACTTGGTGCGAATCATGACCAAGGGAGGAATTGACGAACGCATCGCCGAGCTGCAGAGAACCAAGTCGGAGATTGTCGACAGAGCCCTGCAAGACGATGGGCATCTCCTGAAGCCGCTCCACAAGGACGAACTGGAGATGTTGTTTTCTTCAAAGGAAAATGGCGAGGCTGAGGCTGGTCGGAAGGCTAGGGCGCGCCGATTCAAGGCGTCTGGAGATAGGTGATTGGCGACAGGGCTGACATGAGCACGCCCAACACCGGCGTTTCTCAACTCACAAGATGCATTATTTTACAATATCGAGGAATCTTCTCAAAATATGGTCTACTTGGATTTTTTGGGGGGGGGGAGAGGGGGATCATGAGAGACGTTATTCTAGGCTTGGTCAAAGATCTTTACCCGGGACAGAAAATGGAGTTACAATTGACCAGCGCTGGGTCGGATACTTTGGAGTGGCAGGGAACAGAAACCAAGGATTTTTTTTATTAAATTTGTTTTTCCGCGAGGGACATGACAGGCAAAGCCATACCATACCATTCAAGGAAACTCATCAGGGACACACTATTGCACATAGCACGACACGAGTGCTCGAGGCAGATTGACCGAGCGTGGACAGATGGCTATCTAGGTAAAACAGCCAATGGGGCAGATACGAACTTCGATAGCCAATACGCTTCAATTTTTATTCTGATACAAGCTCGTTTCCATTTAAGCTTATCTTGGACTGGAAGGGCTCGCCGTCAATGGGGGGTGACATCACCTGGGCATGCTTGCGCACTTCGCCGAGAGCTAGAAGCAGAGAGCCAAAAAGAATAATGTGTCAGTTTACGAGGCCGACACACTAGAACAGAGCAGGAAACTGATATAACCGAAAAAAGACGTAGTGTTTGCCTACTTCCAACCATCGGCCAAGCCATGATGAGGAGACGTGCGTGGAACTAATCCCGCCCGGTTGGATACATTTCGATAAACCCGCAACTCACTTATGCAGCTTCCCAGAAACGACGGCAGCTTTCCCTCCTAGGATGCTCCATATCTTGTTCAGCCACACGTTTGTGTCTACTTGGCGCTAGAAAATGGTTGGAGCGGGCTGGACTATGGCTTGACACTTGGTCAAGTTGGGAGTTGCATGCTACTGTGGCGAGTGAGAACAAAGAAATATACACCAGGCAAATATCCTGGGCTGCAGGATGCAACAAAGAATGCCGAAAAGTCGCAATGGCTCAGTTTTTGGTGCTCACCGCTTGGGCTTTCGCCCCTTCTCCTACGACGCTGGAGTGCGAGTTGCGTCTTGATCATGCTAATCAACTCTATTTTGGACTCAGGATCCTCCACGAAGATGCGCAACCGCGTTTCAACCAACAAGCTGGGTCTCTCCTGTCGAGAGGGTGGGTACATTTGCATTTGCAAAAACAAACTATCCCGTTTCATTGGATGTTGTCAATCGAATCCTTGCGAAACTCCCTCGGGGGAGTGCCCGGACCGAGACCTCAAGCAGTCGTCGTTTGATTCGAAAGCAGTCAACCAGCTGGGCGAGCAGACTTGCGTCAGCGACGGCGATAGTGACGGCGACAGCGACAACCACGGAGCCCAGTGGTACGTATGCGCAGAGACGAAACCGCCATTTCTTGGGTGCTGCGCTTCGGACGCGTCTTCGCAGGGCGGCTGCGATGTCATGTCGCTCCGCGCAGCTAGACTCAGCGATGACCACGGCGCGGCCGCGTCAATGGTGTCTGCGGCAAGTGGAATTGGCAGTGACAGCAACGTCCCGGGTCGAGTTTTGACACCTGCTTGGACGGGAACCGCTGTCACAGCTTTGGGTTCCTCACCGGGGCCAGCAGGCGAGCCGTCGGCCAACTCTGAAACGGGAGGGTTAGGGTTGACCCATGACAGGCTGGTGGCTCTGGCCAGCGCCCTTGTCACTCTCGTTATCGTGTTTGCATTGACGAGTGCGGCTCTATTGTGGATGCTGCTAGCGAGGCGAAGAAAGGCAACCGCAGTGCGGAGGAGGACGAGGCATGACGGCGACACGGTAACGTTGTCGTCGGCAGAGGACGAGTCCCTTGACGCAAACCAGGGCGCTTTGATGGATTCCATGCAGGAGCACACCTACGTCCCCGCCAACGAGGTATCGGCAGTGGTGGCGCCATTGTTTTGCCAGCATCCTCCCCAACAGCAAGGCCCGGGACAGGCTGTTTCGCTTGGCCGGAGTGTCGAGAGGACCCCGAGCCCCCCGCTGTCACCGAGACTGAGACTGAGCCAGAGCCCGACTCCGGGCCCGGCAATTCCTTCTGAACCTACGACATCTTCACCTACCGCATGTGGTGCGGCACGTGTTGGATCCCCTGCCAACATCGTGGAGGTGTCTGCACCAGCACCACCTGCAGGCGCGAGCCCGCAGTCGACAAAGCCGATAATGCTGGGCGGGCAGATCAATCTTGAGCGGGTGAGGAGCAGGACGCGGATCCTGAGCGGCATGGAAGCCTCGACGGGATGCGACCAGCACGCCGTAACTTTCGAGGATGAGTGGGGGCGGCCGGAGCATGCTTGAGCGATTCGGGCATTTTTGGCGAGCTGGATTCGACCGATTATCCAATATCACGGTGACGATGTCTCATGGGCTGGGCTGCTGGCGGGGGCGCGCGGAGATGATCGTCCTCAAAGGGCAGTCATCAACATCAGAGTTTGCAGAGGCTGCAGAAATGTAATGTAATGTACATGTACTCTGTAACTATGGTGTATGTACATGTGCGACAAAAAGAAAGTACGGCCGCAGCGCGAATTTCGTGTATCGCTGCAGCATTTTGCTTTTGAAGAGTTACATCGCACACAGAATCGGGAACTTTACTGACGCCCACAGTGGAACAAAAGAAACGAGGGCTTGCGTCTGTCTTGCTTTTTGTCGTAAAGAATGAGGCTGGCTGTCAAGATAACGCCCGACGCCGGGGACACATTTACATAGGTATTGGCGAGGCCTCTGGGGTTTGTGGCTTGTGGCCCCCCCCCCCTCCTGCGGCTGAGGCTGAAGTCAATTAGCTTCAGCTAAAGGTTGAGAAAAAGCAAGCACTATGATGTATTGAGCAGTCTCGACTCTCGAGGCGAATACAATGGCGATTCCTAGATGAACAGGTGGGCTCCTCGAAGCGATGAGGTTACATCGGCTCTCGGTACTAAATCACGTGGCGAATGGAGCGTCGACGCATCAAAATGTCATTTCCGGGTTGCATTGCACCCTTGGATGCAGGCAGCCTTGGCCGCACTTCTCTAGAGCTGGGCTATTTGCAGTGAGTCGAGCACTTGCACTGGCTAGCACCAGGGAGATGGGGTTATCCCCCCCCTCCACGAAGTGCATGAGATTGAGGGCGTGCGCACTCGGCCTTTTTCTACAGGGGACGGGCGGCGTTGAGACACCAGCCTAGGCTTTGGCCTAGCTGCTCGACCTAACGAGCGGTACGGGAAACACACGGATATTTTTTTTCATCCTCTGGGGCGGAGGAGATGCGCCTTTTCGAGCAGACAGATTGAGGGGAAGAGACAGCAAAAAAGCAATGGTGGCGGCATGAACAGCACAACGCACCAGTGCCGGGTCACGATCTGAACAGTGCTCTTCGTATCGTTGAGACGGATGGCATCTCCCCGGGCGACTCGGGGGGGGGGGGGGGGGGGGGGGGGGGCCCCCCCCACCCCCCCCCCCGCCCCCCCTGGGCACAAAAGGACACACAAAAAGGGAAAAAAGTAAAATTTTTAAAACCCCAACAGTAGGGAGCACCAGAAAAACAGGAACAAAAAAGACAAAAAAGCAGTAGGGGCCGCCAGAGCGGCGCCGGGGGGTGGCAACCCCCCCCCCCCCACCTCGACTAGCGCGCCGGGGTGGGCGTGGTTGGG